>JACBWV010000469.1:712933-916552 GCA_013435795.1 Chlamydomonas sp. ICE-L | reverse complement strand
CGCGCTTCTACATGGCTCCACCCTCATACCGAAGTGCTCTGAGCAGCATTGTGGGTCTGTTCCAACCTGTTCAGGGTGGCTGGAGATGGTTAGAGCGCTAGCATGCACCGCCTTCACATGGCTCCCCCCTCATACGAAGGTTGCTCTGACCAGCAGTGTGTCTGTTCCACCATGTCAGGGTTCTGGGGATGGTAAGAGCGCTCTCATGCAACGCGCTTATCCACAGCTCCACCCTCATAAGAAGGTGCTCTGAGCACAGTGTGGTCTGTTCAACATTTTCGCGTGCTGGGAGATGGTAGTAAAGGCTCTATCAGGAAGGCATCGCCTTCTTACATGGCTCCCACCCTCCATAACAAAGGTGCTCGTGACCAGCCGTGTGTCTGTTCCACACATGTCAGTTCTTGTAGAGGTATAAGCGCTATCAGGAACGCTTTAATACACAGCTCCCCCCATACGAAGGTTCTCTGACCAGCAGTGTGTCTGTTTCCCACATGTTCAGTTGCTGGTAGATGGTAGAGCGCTATCCATGCACGCGCCTTCTACAGGGGGCTCCACCCTCATACAGAAGGTGCTCTGAGCAGCAGTGTGTCTGTTCCAACATGTTCAGGTGCTGGGAGATGGTAGAGCGCTATCAGGCACGCGCCTTCTACAAAACAGCTCCCACCTCATACAAAGGTGGCTCTTGAGCACAGTTTTCTGTTCCAAACTATGTTTCATTTTGCTGGGAGATGGTAGAGCGCTATCAGGCCACGCGCCTTCTACATGTCTCCCACCCTCGTACCAGAATTTGCCTCTGACCAGCAGTTGTTTCTTCCACTCATGTTCAGCATGTATCTGGGAGATGGTAGAGCGCTATCAGGCACGGCTCCTTCTACGGGCTCCCCCCTCATACAGAAGGTGCTCTGAGCAGTCAGTGTGTCTGTTCCAACATGTTCAAGGTTGCTGGGAGATGGTAAGCAGCGCTAATCCGGCACCGCCTGTCTTACATGGCTCCCACCCTCATACAGAAGGTGCCTGAACCACAGTGTTTCTGTTCCACATGTTCAGGTGCTGGAGAGTAGAGCGCTATCAGGCACGGCGCTTATACAACAGCTCCCACCCTCATAACAGAATGTTCTCTGGCAGCAGTGTGTCTGTTCCAACATTTCGGTGCTGGAGATGGTACGCGCTATCAGGCACGCGCCTTCTAACATGCTCCACCCTCTACAAAGGTTGCTCTTGAGGCCGCAGTGTGTCGTTTCCATCCCCCACCAACCTGTTCAGTTGCTGGGAGATGGTAGAGCGCTATCATGCCCCGCCTTCTACAACAGCTCCCACCCTCATACAGGGTCCTGAGCAGCAGTGTGTCTGTTCCACATGTTTCAGGTGCTGGAGATGGTAGATCGGCTATCAGGCACGCGCCTTCTACATGCTCCCACCTCGTACAGAAGGTGCTCTGCCAGCATGTGTCTGTTCCATCATTTTTCAGTGCTGGGAGATGGTAGAGCGTATCACACGCGCCTTCTACATGGCTCCCACCTCATACATAAGGTGCTCTGAGTCACATTGGGTCTTTCAACATTCAGGTGCTGAGGAGATGGTTCGACGCTAATCAGGCAACGCGCCTTCTACATGGCTCCGCACCCTCATACAGAAGGTGCTCGACCAGAGTGTGTCTGTTCCAACATGTTCAGAGGTGCTGGTAGATGGTATAGCGGCTCCGGCACCGCTTAATACACAGCTTCCCACCCTCATCAGAGGTTCCTGGACAGTGTGCTGTTTCCAACATGTTATGTGCTCGGAGATGGTAGAGAGCGCCTATCACACAGCGCCTTCTCTTCATGGCTTCCCACCCTCATACAGAAGTGCTCTAACACACTGTGTCTGTTCCATCATGTTCAGGTGCTGAATGTGAGCGCTATCAGGCACGCGCCTTCTACTGGCTCCCACCCTCATACAGAAGGTTCTCTAGCAGCAGTGTGTCTGTTCCTATGTTCAGGTTCTGTGAGATGGTAACCGCTATCAGCAACGGGCTTATACAAGCTCCCACCCTCATCACAGAAGTGGCTCTGAGCACAGTGTGGTCTTTCCAACTGTGTGCAGGTGCTGGATATGTAGAGCCTAATCAGGCACGCCCTTTACATGGCTCCCACCCTCTACAGCGGGGCTTCTGAGCAGCAGTGTGTCTGTTCCAAATGTTCACAGTGCTGAGAATGTAAAGCGCTATCAGGCACGCGCCTTCCCTACATGCTCCCACCCTATACAGAAGGTGCTCTGACCACGTGTGCTGTTCCACATGTTCCAGTCTGGGATATGGTAGAGCGCTACTCAGGGCACCGCTTATACACACTCCACCCTCATACATAAGGTGCTCTGAGCATCATTGTGTCTGTTCCACATGTTCAGGTTGTTGGGCAGTGGTAGAGCGCTATCATCAGCACGCGCCTTCTATACATGGCCTCCCCCCCTCATAACAAAGGTGCCTCTGACTGACACAGGCAGTGTGTCTTTTTTCCAACATGTTCAGGTGCTGGGAGAGGTACGAAGCGGCTAGCAGGCACGCTCCTTCTACATGGCTCCCACCTCTCATATACAGAAGGGTGCTCTGACAGCATGTGTGGTCTGTTTCCAACATGTTCGCATGTGTGCTGGGAATGTAAGCGCTTCACAGGCACGCGTTTAATACACACTCCCACCCCTCCTACAGAAGTGCTCTGAACCACATTGTGTCTGTTTCCCCATGTTCAGGTTCGTGCTGGTATATGGTAGAAGCGCTATAAGGCCACGGCGCCTCTACATGGCTTCCCCCTCATACAGAAGGTGCTCGACATCCGTGTGTCTGGTTCCATCATGTTCAGGTGCTGGGAGTGGTAAGACGCTATCATGCACGCGCCTTCTACAATGGCTCCCACCCTCATACAGAATGTGCTCTGACGGCAAGTTTGTCTGTTCCAACATTTTCATGCTTGGTAGTGGTAAGCGCTATCGAGAGGCACGCGCCTTCTACATGCTCCCACCCTCATACAGAGGTGCTCTGACCAGCATTGTGTCTGTTCCCAATGTATTCAGGTGCTGGGAGATGTAGGCGCTATCAGTCACGCGCCTTCTACATACTCCACCCTCATACAGAAGGTGCTCTGAGCAGCAGTGTGCTGTTCAAACATGTTCAAGGTGCTGGGAGATGTAGATACGCTATCAGGCACGCGACTTCTACATGGCTCCCACCCTCATACGAAGGGGCCTGAGCAGCATTTTCTGTTCCACAATGTTCAGTGCTGTGAGCATTGTAGAGCGCTAGCGGCACGCAGCCTTCTACATGGGCTTCCCACCCTCATACAGAAGGTCTCTGACCAGCCATGTGGGTCTGTTCAACATGTTCAGGCTGGGAGTGGTATATCGCTATCGAGGCACGCGCTTATACACATCTCCACCCTCATACAGAAGGTTCTCTGAGCAGCAGTGTGTCTTGTTCCAACATTTCCGGTGCTTGGTAGATGGGGTAGAGCGCTAATCAGGCACGCGCCTTCTAACATGGCTCCCACCCTCATTACAACGGTGCTTGACCAGCAGTGTGTGTCTGTTCCAACATGTTCAGCACATGTGCTTTTCGATGGTAGACGCTAAATCAGGAGGCACCCCTTCTACATGGCTCCCACCTCTCTACAGAGGTGCTCTGAGCAGCAGTTGTCTGTTCCAACATGTTCCAGGTGCTGGAGATGGTAGAGTCTCCTGATCAGCACGCGTTTAATAATACACAGCTCCTCACCCTCATACAGAATGTGTCTCTGACCAGCATGTGTCTGTTCCACATGTTCAGTGCTGGGAGATGGTAGAGCCCCGCTCTCATGCCACTCGCCTTCTACAATGGCTCCCACCCTCATACAGAAGGTCGCTGACCAGCAGTGTGTCTTTTCCTCATGTTCAGGTGCGGGGATGGTAGAGCCTATCATCACGCCCTTCTACATGTCTTCCCACCCTTCATACAGAGGTTGCTCTAGCGGCAGTGGTGTCTGTTCCAAATTTTCAGTGTCTGGGATGGGTAGAGCGCTTCAGTCACGCCCATTACATGGCTCCCACCCTCATTACGAAGGTGCTCTGACCATCATGTGTCTGTTCCAACATGTTCAGGTGCTGGAGATGGAGAGCGTCTATCAGGCACGCGCCTTCTACATGGCTCCCACCCTCATACAGAAGGTGCTCTGAGCAGCAGTGTGTCTGTTCCAACATGTTCAGGTGCTGGGAGATGGTAGAGCGCTATCAGGCACGCGCCTTCTACATGGCTCCCACCCTCATACAGAAGGTGCTCTGACCAGCAGTGTGTCTGTTCCAACATGTTCAGGTGCTGGGAGATGGTAGAGCGCTATCAGGCACGCGCTTAATACACAGCTCCCACCCTCATACAGAAGGTGCTCGAGCAGTCATGTGTTCCTGTTTCCCACCTGTTTCAAGTTGCTGGGATATGGTAAGCGCATCAGCCAGGCACGCGCCTTCAATGGCTCCCACCCTCATACAAAGGTGCTCTGAGCAGCAGTGTTCTTTCCAACATGTTCAGGTGCTGGGAGATGGTAAGCGCTAGCAGGCACGCGCTTAATCACACTCCCACCCTCATCAGAGGTGCTCGACAGCATGTGTTCCTGTTCCCTCCTGTTCGGTGCTGGGAGATGGTAGAGCGCTATTCAGGCACGCGCCTTCTCCATGGCTCCCAACCCTCGTACGAAGGTGTCTCTGACCAGCAGTGTGTCTTTTTCCAACCTGTTCAGTGCTGGGAGATGGTAGAGCGCTATCAGGCCGCGCCTTCTCATGGCTCTCCACCCTCATACAGAAGGTGCTCTGAGCAGCAGTGTGTCTGTTCCAACATGTTCAGGTGCTGGGAGATGGTAGAGCGTCTAATCAGCACGCTCCTTCGACATGGCTCCACCCTCATACAGAAGGTGCTCTGACGCAGCGTTGTCTGTTCCAACATGTTCAGGTGCTGGGAGATGGTAGAGCGCTATCAGGCACGCGCTTTAATACACAGCTCCCACCCTCATACAGAAGGTGCTCTGACCAGCAGTGTGTCTGTTCCAACATGTTCAGGTGCTGGGAGATGGTAGAGCGCTATCAGGCACGCGCCTTCTACATGGCTCCCACCCTCATACAGAAGGTGCTCTGACCAGCAGTGTGTCTGTTCCATCATGTTCAGGTGCTGGGAGATGGTAGAGCGCTATCAGGCACGCGCCTTCTACATGGCTCCCACCCTCATACAGAAGGTGCTCTGAGCAGCAGTGTGTCTGTTCCAACATGTTCAGGTGCTGGGAGATGGTAGACCGCTATCATCACGGGCTTAATACACAGCTCCCACCCTCATACAGAAGGTGGCTCTGAGCAACAGGTGGTTTCTGTTCCAACATGTTCAGGTGCTGGAATGGTAAGAGCGCTATCAGCACGCCCTTCTACAATGGCTCCCACCCTCATACAGAAGGGTCTCTTACATCAGTGTGTCTGTTCCACATGTTCAGGTGGCTGGAGATGTAGAGCGCTAAATCAGCACGCGCCTTCTAGCATGGCTCCACCACTCATACAGAAGGGGCTCTGAGCAGGCACTGTGTCTGTTCCATCATGTTCAGGTGCTGGGAGATGACAGAGCGCTATCAGGCACGCGCTTAAGACACAGCTCCCACCCTCATACAGATGGGCCTCTGAGCAGCACTGTGTCTGTTCCATCATGATCAGGTGCTGGGAGATTGTAGAGCGCTACCAGGCACGCGCCTTCTACACAGCTCCCACCCTTATCCGCTCCCTCCTGCAGCACGGGGATGAGTGGGTTCAAAAGCATGACCTCAGTTCACTCAGGGTCCTGGGCACTGCTGGAGAACCCATTGGGGCTCATGCCTGGCAGTGGTACCATGACGTAAGTGATGGCCGGATTTAATGGATTTGTAGAGTGTGATAAGTGGGTCTGGGAAGAAAGCGATTGTGTGAGGGGGTTTGTGTTCCAGGGGGGGGGGGAAAACGATATACGGGGGTGTGAAAATAAAAAGAGGTTTGTGTTTAGTATTGTGGAAAGAAAAGGAGGAATTTTGGGTGTGAATGGGCACTGTGGGGTTGTAGTCTGTCTAAAAGGGGATGGGGTAGGTGTGTGATGTGTGTGGTGTGGGGGGGGGGTGTGTCTGTGTGGGTGGGTGGTTGTGTGTGCTCTGTTTGAGCCAGGGGGGGGGGAAGATCCTGATGGGGAGGGGGGGAGAAAGGGGGAGAAGAGGGGAGGGGAGACGGGGAGGGAAAAAAAGTGAAAAAAAGTGAAAAGGGCAGTGGGAGGTGTGGTGGTGTGGGAGTGTAGGTGGAGGAGGGTGCAAGAAGAGGCTCATCCCTCCCTCCTTCAGGCAACCGTAGAGATGAGTGTGTGGCATAAGCATAAAAATAAAGGATACCTCACTTCCACATGTCAGTGCGCCTTAATGGCACTGAGCGATAGATCAGGGAGCGCACAATAGGGAAACACCATGCTGGCAGTGGTAAACCATGACGTAAGCGTGACAGGTAATATGGGGAATCTGGAAGAAGTGGAAGTATCGTGTTATATTGGGAGGGTGGTGAGGGGGTTGGGTTGGGAATGGGCGGGGAAAATGGGGGCAGCCGCGGTGGATGTGTTCAAAAAAAGGCAATGCCTCACTGGCTCAGGGTCCTGGGCCACTGCTGGGAGAACCCATTTGGGCACATGCGTGGCGTGGGTACCATGGACTAGTGGTGACAGGTAGTTGGTGTGGGGGTGGTGTGGTGGAGGGTTTTTGAGGAGGGTTGTGGGCTTGGGGTGTTGTTCGAGGGTGTCGGTTGTTGTGGTGTTGGGGGTTAGGGGGGGGGGGGGGGGGGGGGGGGGGGTGGGGTGGGGGGGGGGGTTGGGTGGTTGGGTTGTTGGTGGTGGGCGGGGGAACGCAGTGGACCAACGGTGGGGACGGGGTAAGGCACGTGGATAGAAGACGAGGGAGTATAGAGGCGGGAGGGGGGGAGGTGGAGTGGGGGTGGGGTAAGATGGGGCTTGAGAGTTTTTTTTTTTTTTTTTGTTTTTTTGTTTATTTTTTTTTAGTTTTGTTATTTTTTTTTTTTTTTTTGGTTGTTTTTTGTGTTTTTTTTTTTTTTGGTTTTTGTTATGTTTTTTTTGTTTTTGTTTTTTTTTTTTTTTTATTTTTTTTTTTGTTTTTTTTTAGTTTATATGTTTTGTGTTTTTTTTTTGTTTTATTTTCTTTTTTTTTTTTTTTTTTCTTTTGTTTTTTTTTTTTTTTTTTTTTTGTTTTTTGTTTTTGTTTTTGGTTTTGTTTGTTTGTTTATTTTGTTTTTGTTTTGTTTTGTTTTTTGTTTTTTTTTTTATTTTTTTTTTTTGTTTTGGAAGTTTTTTAGTTTGTTTTTGTTTTGTTTTGTTTTTTTTTTGTATCTGGTGGAGGGTGAGCTGTGTTTGTGCTTGTGTTTCGTTGTTTCCTACGGTGGTTTTTTTTTGTTTTTTTTTTTGTTGTCGGTCTTTTTTTTTGGTTTTTTTGTGTTTGTCGTGTTGTTGGTGGTTTGTGTGAGTTTTTGTTGGGGTTGTTGGTTTGTTTGTGGGTTTTTCCCCTTCTTAGGGTACGGTTGCAGAAGCAGGCTCATCCGCTCCCTCCCTGCAATCACGATGAGTTGGGCAAAATAATTACCTCAGCGTCTCAGGGTCCTGGCACTGCTAGAGGCCCATTGGGGCACATGCGTGGCAGTGGTACCATGACGTAAGTGGTGGCAGGGTTTGTGTTGTGGGGGATGGGTTGGGGGTGCAGAGAGGGCAGGGGGTAAGGGAGTGGTGTGAGGGGGTGTGGAGAAGGTTTCTCATACCCTACTCGTACTCACTCGCAATGTCGCCCCCATTTGGCTGTGCATGCGAGTGGTACCATGACGTAAGTGTGACAGGGTAAGTGGGGTGTCAGGAGGGTTGGGGGAGGACGGTGGTAGGAAGGGGGTGGAAGGAGAGAGTTTGTCTATATCTCGTACTCATACTCAATGAGATCCATTAGCTGAATGTGTGGCGGTGGTACCATTATTAAGTGGTTGGCAGGGGTGTGGGATGGGGAGGAGGAGGAGAGTGTGGGAGGGGGTGGGAGGGGAAAAGTTGTTCATACTTCGTCACTCATACTCATGAGATCCATTTACTTGATGTGTGGCGGTGGTACCATACGTAAGTGGTAGCAGGGGTTTGGGGAGTGGGGGAGGAGGAGGAGGAGGGTGGGAGGGGGTGGAGGGGAGAGAAGTTGTTCATACTCGTACTCATACTCATGAGATCCATTAGCTATAGGCTAACGTGGGGCTGTGGTACCATGAACGTAAGTTTGTGGCAGGGTGTGGGGAGATGGGGGAGGAGGGGAGGAGGTGGGAGGGGTGGAGTGATAGAAGTTTTTTCATACTCGTACTCATACCTCTGAGATCCATTAGCTGATGTGTGGCGGTGGTACCATGACGTAAGTGGTTGGTGGCAGGGTGTTGGGTAGTGGTGTGCTTAGGCGGGTGGGAGGGGGTGGAGGGAGAGAATTTGGTTCATAACTTGTCGACAACTCATGAGATCCATTAGCTGATGTGTCGCAGTGGTAACTTGATGAAGTGTGGCGGTGGTGTGGGGGAGGAGTGGAGGGTGGAAGTGGAGAGAAAGGCTGTTCATAACTTTGTACTCATACTCTGAATCCATTAGCTGATGTGTGGCGGTTGTACCATGACGTAAGTGGGTGGCAGTGGGTGTGGGGGATGGAGGGAGGGCGAGTAGGGGGAGTAGGGCTGCTCATACTCATTCTCATACTCATGAGCACCCATTAGCTGATGCATGCCACCTGTATCATGACGTAAGTGGTGACAGGGGTGTGGGGAGGGGTGTGGGGTGGTAAGGGGGTTGGGGAGGGGTGTGGGGTTGGGGTTGGGGGGGGGTGGTTGGGTTATTGGGGTTGTTGTGGGTGTTTGTGTGTGTTTGGTGTGTGGTGGGGTTTGGGTCGGGTGGGTGGGGTGGGGTAAGTACAATCACACCCACACTCACACTTAAAATCACACCCACACTCACAATCACACCCACACTCACTTTCACATCCAAACTCACACCCACACTCACACTCACACTCACACCCACACTCACACTCACAACCACAACCACACTCACACCCACACCCACACCCACACCCACATCCACACCCACACCCACACCCACACCCACACCCACACCCACACCCGCACCCACACCCACACTCACTTCACTCACATTCAATAACCCTATCCATTTTTTTTTTATATTTCTTCTCCCACTTAAGTTTACAACATTTTTTCATTTTGATTTCCATACTCCCCCTACCCACAGACTCACATCCACACTCACACCCACTAACAATTTCAATAATACCCTAACCATCCCCTCCCCCCCCCCCCCCTCCCCCAGGTTGTGGTGGAAGGTGGCGGTGCCTGTGGTGGGCACATGTGGCAGTGTAAGTGTGAGTGCCCTCCCACACTCACACCCACACCTCACCCCCCACACACAAACTCACCTCACATCTCCACACTCCCACACCATTAACTGCATACACTACCATCGCCCCCCCCCAGGTGGTGGGTGGAGGGCGGTGCCCTGTGGTGGACATATGGTGGCAGTGTGAGTGTCACAGTCACACCCACACCCACATTCACACTCACTAACATGCACATATCCTACCCTCCCCCCCCCCCCCCCCCCCAGGTGGTGGGTGGAGGGCGGTGCCCTGTGGTGGACACATGGTGGCAGACCGAGACAGGCAGTGTCATGTTGACCCCCTTCCCAGCTGCCTGGTGCCATCACACACCGAAGCCTGGATCTGCACGCTTGCCGTTCTTTGGAGTGCAGCCGGCCCTGATGGGGCTGGATGGGGCAGAGGTGAAGGGGGCTGGGCAAGGTCTTCTGGTGTTGAAGGTGAGTGCAGGCTGGTGCCATCGCACACCGAAGCCAGGTTCAGCACGCTTGCCATTCTTCGGAGTGCAGCCGGCCCTGATGGGGCTGGATGGGATGGAGGTGGAAGGGGCTGGACAAGGTCTTTTTGTTTTGAAGGTGGGTGAAGGCCCTGATGGGGCTGGATGGAAAAGGCAAAAAATGAGTAATAAAAAGGCAAAAAAAGCAAAAAGCCACAGTAGCAGCAACAACATCAGCATCATCACCACCATCATCACCACCAACACCACCACCGCCATCACCATCACCACCACCACCACCACAATTGCCATTGCCTTTGCCATCACTGAATTATCCTCCTGGTGCTGGTGTTGAAGGTGAGTGCTGTCAGGCAACAAGCAAGAAAGCCACAGCAACAACATCAGCATCATCACCATAGACATCGACATCAAATTCATATTTGGCATTGCCATCGCCATCAATTGCCTGTGCAGGGCTCCAGCAACCCTCTTCCTCGATATCTCCACCACCATCACCACCACCACCACCGCCACCATCAGGCCGCTCCATTGTCTATGGCGCACACACTATTCCTCGATATCTCCACCACCATCACCACCATCACCACCACCACCACCGCCACCATCAGGCCGCTCCACCGTCTATGGCGCACACACTATTCCTCGATATCTCCACCACCATCACCACCATCACCACCGCCACCAATCCAGGCCGCTCCACCCACCGTCTATGATGGCGCGGCGCACACACTATTCCCCCGATTTCTGCCACCACCATCATCACCACCATTCACCCACCACCCAACCCCACCATCAGGCCGCTCCACCGCCGATGCGCACAACATTTGCCCATTCCTCGATATCTCCACCACCATCACCACCATCACCACCACCACCACCGCCACCATCAGGCCGCTCCACCGTCTAATGGCGCCCCCACGCTATTGCCGCTATATCTCCCCAACATGAATCGCACGCACCACCACCACCACCACCGCCACCAATCGGCCGCTCCACCGTCTATGGCGCCCAAGACCATTCCTCGATATCCTCCACCACCCATCCCCACCTATCACCACCCCCCACCCACACCGTCCACCCGCCAACATCATGCGGCCGCTCCACCGTTATGCGCACACTCCATTCCGTCGATTATATCCACACCATCCCACCACACCACCCCACCAACCGCCACCACAGGCCGCTCAGACCGTCTAGGCGCACAAAACACTATTCCACCATCACCACCACCATGACCACCACCACCATCATCACCACCACTATACCACCACCACCATCATCACCACCAGCACCACCAGCACCAACATCATCGCAACCATCATCACCACCACCTCAACCATCATCACCACCACCACCACCACCACCACTTTCATCACCACCACCACCACCACGACCACCACCGCCACCATCAGCACCATCACCACCACCACCACCAGGCCGCTCCAATCCACCATCCATGCGCGCACTCTGTTGGTGACAATTGAGCGCTTTGAATCCACCACTTTGGCCGATTCGGGAAGGTAACAACACAGGCAGTCATCACCACCATCATCACCACCACCACCATCAGCACCATCACCACCACCACCACCAGGCCGCTCCACCATCCATGGCGCGCACGCTGTTTGGGGACAAGGAGCGCTTTGAATCCACCTACTTTGCCGATTACAGGGAAGATACAACACAGGCAGTCATCACCACCATCATCACCACCACCACCATCATCACCATCACCACCACCACCACCAGGCCGCTCCACCATCCATGGCGCGCGCGCTGTTTGGGGACAAGGAACGCTTTGAATCCACCTACTTTGCCGATTACAGGGAAGATACAACACAGGCAGTCATCACCACCATCATCACCACCACCCCATCCATCATCATCAATCCCATCACCACCACCAGCCAACCAAGGCCGCTCCACCATCCATGGCGCGCGCGCTGTTTTGGGGACAGGAGCTTTTTGAAATCCACCTACTTTGCCGATTACAGGGAAGTACAACCAGGCAGTCATCACCCATCATCACCCACCACCCCCATCACACATCACCACACCACCACCAGGGCCGCGTCCACCATCATGGCTCGCGACGCTGTTTGGGGACAAGAGCGTTTGAATCCACCTACTTTGCCGATTACAGGAAGATACAAGACAGGCAGTCTCACCACATCATCACCACCACCACCACATCAGCACCATCACCACCACCACCACCAGGCCGCTCCACCATCCATGGCGCGCACGCTGTTTGGGGACAAGGAGCGCTTTGAATCCACCTACTTTGCCGATTACAGGGAAGATACAACACAGGCAGTCATCACCACCATCATCACCACCACCACCATCAGCACCATCACCACCACCACCACCAGTTCCCGCTCCACCACCATCCCATGGCGCGCACTCTGTTTGGGACAAGGAGCGCTTTCTTTGCATCCTCCTCTTGCCTCTTTACAGGCAGTCATCAACACCATCATCCACCACCACCACCATCATTTCACCATCACCATCCACCACCACCAGGACGACTCCACAATCCATGGCGCGCACGCTGTTTGGTGACAAGGAACGCTTTGAATCCACCTACTTTGCCGATTACAAGGGGTGCTACTTCACGGGCGATGGCTGCCGGAGAGATGATCAAGGGGACTATTGGATCACTGGTCGTGTAGATGACGTCATCAACATCAGCGGCCATCGCATTGGTACCGCAGAGGTTGAGGGAGTAATGAGGACTGTACGTAGATGTGGCGGGGAGGCAGGGCATTGGAGTGAGTGGGCTTGTGTGTGCGTGTGTGTGTGTGTGGGGGGGGGGGGGGGGGGGCTCGGGGGATGTGTCGTGGGGGGGGGAGTGGGGGGGGGAAGGGGGGGGGGGGGGGGGGGGGGGGGGGGGGGTAACATTGTGTCCAACATCAGCGGCATCGCATGGTACTGACGAGGTTGAGGGAAGTTCTGAGGATCATGAGGATCATGTGCGGAGGCAGGCTATCATTGGGTGAGATAGGCTTGTGGTGGGGGGGGCTGTGTGTGTGTGTGTAGGATTTGGATGTCAATCAATTCAGAGGCCAATGACATTGTACCGGCAACGAGTTGAGGGAAATGAGGAGGGAGATATGAGGAGGGCGGAGGAGGAAGAGGTAATTGGCGTGAGTAAGCCTGGTCGGGGGGTGGGCATTGTTGACATGTGGGGTTATGGTGTGGTGGTGGGTGGGGGGTAAGGGGGGGGGGGGGGGGGGGGGGTAGATGGGTGTAGATGACGTGATCAACACCAGCGGCCATCGCATTGATAATGCAGAGGTTTAGGGCGGGCCGACAGATCATGAGGATTTGGTGGAGGCAGCTGTCATTGGGTGAGTAGGGGTGGGAGGGAGAGAGGGGAGAGGGTGAGGTGTGTGTAAGTGGTATTATAATAAAAACACCACCACCACCACCACCACCACACGTCCTTCACGGAGAAGGTACAATCCATCACTGTTCCAATCACCACTATCCTTACCACCACCCTGTCCTCCTCCCTACCTCCACCACTAACAACACCATCATCACCAACTTAACCACCACCATCATAACCCCCTCATCCTCCCTACCTCCACCACCAGCAACACCATCATCACCACCATTACCACCACCATCATAACCCCCTCATCCTCCCTACCTCCACCACCAGCGAACACATCATCACACCAATTACACCACCATCATAAACCATATCCTCCCTACCTCCACCACCAGCAACACCATCATCACCACCATTACCACCACCATCATAACCCCCTCATCCTCCCTACCTCCTCCAACACCACCACCACTACCCTTGAACCTTCCCAACCTACCACACTGCCTCCACTGTGAACCCCACATAGTAAAGGGACAATCCATCTACATTCTAATCACCAATATCCTCACCAGCACCCTTCTCCTCCCAACCCCCACCACCATCACCACAACCACCAGCACCAACAACAACACTACCACCACCAACAACAACACCCACCAACAATATCCTTACCAGCACCCTTCTCCTCCCAACCTCCACCACCAACAACAACAACAACACCCGTGAACCTGTCCAACCTACCACAGTGTACCTCACCCACTGAAGAGACATCCATCACTGTTCCAATCACCACTATCCTTACCACAACACTGTTTCATAAAAAATTCCACACAGAAACACGAATCATTACACCACCATCCACCACATCATAAACCCCCATCCACCCTACCTCCACCACCACCACCACCACCTGCACCACCACCACCACCCTTGAACCTTCCCAACCTACCACACTGCCTTCACAGTTTACCATGTCCAGTGAAGGGACAACACATCCCCATTCCAATCACCACTATACTCACCACCACCCTCTCCTTCACCCTGCCTCCACCTCCACAACCACCAACAACAACAAGTCCAACAACGACAACAACAACAAGTCCAACAACGGCAACAACAACAACAACAACAACAACAACAACAACAACAACAACAACAACAACAACAACAACAACAACGACAAAAAAACAACAGCAACAACAGCAACAGCACTACCACCACCACCACTACCACCACCACCACCTACAACAACAACCTTCCCGACCTACCACACTGCCTCCACAGTGTACCCCACCCAGTGAAGGGACAATCCATCTACGCTTATGTCACGCTTCGTGACAGCGCTCTCCACGGAGTGGAGATGAAGCGCAGCTTGGTGCAGCACGTGCGATCATGTATAGGGGCCTTTGCTGTGCCTGAGGTCATACACTGGTGAGCGGCAGGAGCTTTAACACTAGTGTGTGTGTGTGTGCGTGTGTGCATGCGATCATGTATGAGAGGCTTTGCTGTGCCTGAGGTCATACACTGGTGAGTGGCAGGGGGTGGCAAGAAGTATAACACTAGTGTGTGCGTGTGTGTGTGTCTGTGTGCATGCGATCATGTATGAGAGGCTTTGCTGTGCCTGAGGTCATACACTGGTGAGTGGCAGGGGGTGGCAAGAGGTATACACACTTTTTTTTTTTTTTGTTTTTGTTTTTTTTTTTTTTTTTTTTCTTTTTTTTTTTTTTTTTTTTTTTATTTTTTTTTTTTTTTTTTTTTTTTTTTTTTTAGTGGTGTGGAGGTGTGTGTGTGTGTGTGCGGCTTGCGGTGCGTTTGGTGCTATCATTGTATGAGAGGTTTTGCGTGCCTGAGTCATACCATGAAAAGTGGGAGGGGGTGCAAGAGAGGTATAAAAACTAGTGAGTGAGGGCAGCGCATATCTGAGTGTGTGTGTGTGTGTGGTGTGTCGCGCTGTTGCGTGTGTGCGATCAGTATGAGAGGCTTGCTGTGACTGAGGTCATTATCACTGGTGAGTGGTTAGGGGTGGCAGCAGCGGTATTATAGGACTAGTGTGTGTGTGTGTGTTGTGTGCGTGCGATCATGGTATGAGAGACTTTGCTGTGCATGGTTACACCGGTGGGGCAGGGGGCAGCAAGAGGTATATGGGATAGCACCGTGTGTTTGTGTGTGGTCTGTGTGTGTGTGTGGTGTGTTTGTGTGTTGTGCGTGTGTGTGTTGTGTGCGGTGAGATCTGTAGAGAGGCTTTGCTGTGCCTGAGGGTCATACACTGAAAAGTGGTGAGGGGGTGGAAAGAGGATATAAACTAGTGAAGTTTTTTGTGGGGTGTGTTGTGTGTGTGTGTGCGTGCGTGCGTGTGTGCCGATCGTGATATGAAGGGTTGATGTGCTGAGGTCATACCATGGTGAGTGGAAGGGGCCCCCCCCCGCGCCCGCAGCAACGCCCGGTATTTTTATAAGCACTAGTGTGTGTGTGCGTGTGTGACTGTGTGCGTAGCGATCATGCATGAAGGTTTTGCTGTGCCTGAGGTCATACACTGAAAAGTGGGAGGGGGTGGCAAGAGGTATAAAAAACTAAGTGAAGGTGTTGTGGTTGTGTGGTGAGTGTGTGGGTGTGTGTGTGCGTGCTGTGCGTGGGTGCGTTCGTGTATATGAGAAGTTTTGCGAGTGCCTGAGGTCATAAACTGGTGATGGCAGGGGGGCAGGCAAGCAGCTATAGACTTAGTGTGTGGTGAGTGGTGTGTGTGTGGTGTGGTGTGTGGGTGTGCTGGGTGTGACGGGCGTCATGTATGAGAGGCTTTGCTGTGTCCTACTGGGTCTACACGCTCTCTGAGTGGCGTGGGGGCAGCAAGCGGCTTTAATTAGCACTAGTGTGTGAGGTGTAGGTGCGTGCGATCAGTAATGAGAGGCTTTGCTGTGCCTGGGGTCAGACACTGGTGAGTGGCAGGGGGGCATTTGGGCAGCAAGAGTTCTATTGGCTTTTTATAGCACTAGTGTGCTGTGTGTTGTGTTGTATGTGTGAGTGCGATCTGTATGAGAAGGCTTTTGCTGTGCCTGAGGTCATACAATGGTGAAGTGGAGGGGGGGGGCAGCAAGCGGTATAGCACTAGTGTGTGTGTGTGTGTGTGTAGGTGGGCGCTTTCGAGATCATGTATGAGAGGCTTGCTGTGCTGAGGTCTACACTGGTGAGGCAGGGGGGCAGCAAGCGGGGTATAGCATAGGTGTGTGTGTGTGTGTGTATGTGTGCGTGCGATCAGTATGAGAGGCTTTGCTGGCCTGACGGTCATTACACGGTGATGTGGCAGGGGGGCAGCAAGCGGTAGAGCCACTAGTGTTGTGTGTTGTTGTGTTGTGTATGTGTGCGTTACTGCGATCATGTATGAGAGGCTTTTGCTGTGCTGAGGTCAGCACTGGTGAAGTGGGCAGGGGGAGCAAGCGGTTATCGCACTAGTGTGTGTGTGTGTGTATGTGTGCGTGCGATCATGTATGAGAGGCTTTGCTGTGCCTGAGGTCATACACTGGTGAGTGGCAGGGGGGCAGCAAGCGGTATAGCACTAGTGTGTGTGTGGTGTGTATGTGTGCGTGCGATCATGTATGAGAGGCTTTGGTGTGTGCCTGAGGTCATCACTGGTGAAGAGTGGCGTGGGGGCAGCAAGGCGTTATAGCACAGTGTGTGTTGGTATGTGTGCGTGCGATCATGTATGAGAGGCTTTGCTGTGCCTGAGGTCATACACTGGTGAGTGGCAGGGGGGCAGCAAGCGGTATAGCACTAGTGTGTGTGTGTGTGTATGTGTGCGTGCGATCATGTATGAGAGGCTTTGCTGTGCCTGAGGTCATACACTGGTGAGTGGCAGGGGGGCAGTGCCAGCGGTTTATAGCCACATAGTGTGTGTTGGGGTGAATGTGGCGTTGACGAATATGTATGAGAGGCTTTGTCTGTGCCTGCAGGTCATACACTGGTGAGGGGCAGGGGAGAGGCGCAGGCCAAGCGGTATTTTCTAGCATAGTGGTGTTGTGTGTGTTGAGGTGTGAGTTGTCGCTGCGATCATGGTATGCACGAGGCTTTGCTGTGCCTGAGGTCATACACTGGTGAGTGGCAGGGGGGCAGCAAGCGGTATAGCACTAGTGTGTGTGTGTGTGTACTGTTGTGAGTGCGTCATGTAGGAGAGGCTTTGAGGTGTGAGGTCATACCCACGGTGGAGGGCAGGGGGGGCAGCAGCGGTATAGCACTAAGGTGTGTGTGTGTGTGTCATGTGGCGTTGCGCTGTCATGTATGAGAGGCTTTGCTGTGCCGAGGTCAACAATGGTGAGTGGCAGGGGGGGACAGCAAGCGGTTAGCACTAGTGTGGGTGTGTGTGTATGTGTGCAGGGCGATCATGTATGAGAGGATTTGGTGCCTCTGAGGTTCATACATGGTGAGTGGCAGGGGTTTGGGGCAGCAAGCGGTATAGCACTAGTGTGTTGTGTGTGTGTATGTGGCATGCGATCATTGTAGCGAGGCTTTGCTGTTGGCCTGAGGTTCATACCTGGTGTGGTGGCCAGGGGGGCAGCAAGCGGTATAGCACTAGTGTGTGTGTGTGTGTATGTGTGCGTGCGATCATGTATGAGAGGCTTTGCTGTGCCTGACCGGTCAATACACTGGGGAGGGGAGGGGCGGAGCAAGCGGGTTTTTTATTTTATAGCACTAGTGTGTGGTGTGTGTGCGTATGTGTGGTGCGATCAGGATGAGAAGGCTGTGTGCCTGTGTATGAAGGTCATTACATGGTGTAGTGGCAGGGGGGGGGGGCAGGCAAGCGGTTATAGCGCACTAGTGTGTTTGTGTGTGTATGTGTTGTGCGATCATGTATGGTGAGGTTTGCTGTGCCTGCGGGTCAGACACTTGGTGGAGGCAGCGGGGGCAGCAAAGCGGTATTAAGCATAGTGTGTGTGTTGTTGGAGGTATGCGTGTAAGATAATGTATGAGAGCGCTTTGCTGTGGCCTGAGGTCATACATGCGGTGATGAGAGTGGCAGGGGGTGGGGGGGGGGGCAGGCAAGCCGGGTTATAGCACTAGCTGTGGTGTTGTGTGTGATGTGTGCGGGGCGATCATGTATGAGAGGATTTGCTGTGCCTGAGGGGTCATTACACTTGGTGAGTGGCCAGGGGGGCAGCAGCGGCAGAAAGCGGGTATAGCACTAGTGTGGTGTGGTGTATTGTGTGCATGCGATCATGATGGAGTGCTTTGCGGTGCCTTGAGGTCATTACACTGGTGTGTGGCAGGGGAGGCAGCAAGCGGTATAGACAAGGGTGTGGGTGGTGTATGTGTGCGTGCGATCATTATGAAGGCTTGCTTGTGCCTGAGTCCCATACAATGGTGAGTGAGGGAGGGCAGCCAAGCGGGTTATATAGCACTACGTGCTGTGTGGTGTTGTACTGGTGCATGCGACATGGTATGAGAGGCTTTGTGTTGCATGAGGCATACACTGGTGAGTGGCAGGGGGGCAGCAAGCGGTATAGCACTAGTGGTGTGTGTGTGTGTATGTGTGCGTGCGATCATGTATGAGAGGCTTTGCTGTGCCTGAGGTCATACACTGGTGTCGTGGCAGGGGTGGCCCAGCAAGCGGTCTATAGCACTAGGTGTTGTGTGTATGTGTTGCCGTGCGATCAGTATGAGAGGCTTTGTGTGCTGAGGATCATAACACTGGTGAGTGGCAGGGGTCGCAGAAGGCAGCAAGCGGTTATAGGCTAATAGTGTGTGTGTGTGTGTGTATGTTTGTTGACGTGCGATCATGTATGAGAGGCTTTGCTTGTGCCGAGGTCATTACACTGGTGAGTGCAGGGGGGGAAGCAAGGCGGTTATAGCACTAGTGTGTGTGGGTGTCTCTGTGTGTGCTATGTGCTGCGTGCGACATGTATGAGGGGCTTCTTTGCTGTGCCTGAGGTCATACACTGGTGAGTGGCAGGGGGGCAGCAAGCGGTATAGCACTAGTGTGTGTGTGTGTGTGTATGTGTGCGTGCGATCATGTATGAGAGGCTTGTGGCCTGAGGCAATACAACGGGGAGTGGCAATAGGGGGAGGCAGCAAGCGGGGTTCTTATAGCACTAGTGTGTGTTTGGTGTGTGTATGGTGCGGTGCGATCATGTATGAGAGGTAGGCTTTGCGTGCCTGAGGTTCCTTACACTGGTGAGGTGGCAGTAGGGGCAGCAGCGGTATAGACACTAGTGTGTGGTTGTGTGTGTATGGTGCGTTGGTTCATGTATGAGAGGCTTTGAGGTTGCCTCGAGGTCGACACTGGTGAAGTGGTCAGGGGGGGCAGCAAGCGGTTATAGCACTAGTGTGTTGTGTGTTGTGCTAGTGTGCGTGCGATCATGTCTGAGAGGGCTTTGCTGTGCTGTAGGTCATACACTGGTGGAGTGGCAGGGGTGGCAGCTAGCGGGGCAGCACGGGTATTTATTTATCGCATAGTGTGTGTGTGTGCTGTATGTGTGCAATGCGATCATTGTATGAGAGTGACGTTGTGTCTTTGCCTGCCACGTCCTGGGTTCGTGGTGGATGGGTGACAATTGGTGTACTGTTGGGAGTGGCAGGGGGGCAGCAAGCGGGATTGGTTCGCTAGTGTGTTTGTGTGTGTGTGTATGTGTGCGTAGCGATCATGTATGAGAGGATTTGCTGTGGCCTGCTGAGGTCATACACGAGTGAGTGGCGGGGGGCAGCAATCGCGGTTTTATAGCACTAGGTGTGTGTGTGTGTATGTGTGATGCGATCATGATGAGAGGCTTTGCTGTCCTGGAGGGTCTACACTGGTGGTGAGTGGAGGGGGGCAAGCAAAGCGGTATAGCACTAGTGTGTGTGTGTGGGGTATGTGTGCGTGGATCCTGTATGAGAGGCTATGCGGTGCCTGAGGTCATACACTGGTGAGTGGAAGGGAGGAGGGAGGGGCAGCAAGCGGTGTATTTATAGAACTAGTGGTGTTGTGTGTGTGTATGTGTGCGTTGCATCATTATGAGGGCTTGTGGCATGAGGTCATACATGGTGAGGGCAGGGGGGCGGCAGCAAAGCGGTTTTATAGCACTAGTGTGTGTGGGCTGTGTTATGTGTAGCGTGCACGATAAGTATGAGAGATTTGCCGTGCCTGAGGTCATACACTGGTTGAGGGCAGGGGGGCAGCAACAGGCGGGTTATTCATAGCAATAGCTGTTGTGTTGTGTGGGATGTGTGGTGCGATCATGTATGAGCTCTGCTTGTTGCTGAGGGATTACACTGCAAGTGAGTGGCAGGGGGGCAGCAAGCGGTATAGCACTAGTGTGTGTGTGTGTGTGTATGTGTGCGTGCGATCATGTATGAGAGGCTTTGCTGTGCCTGAGGTCATACACTGGTGAGTGGCAGGGGGGCAGCAAGCGGTATAGCACTAGTGTGTGTGTGTGTGTATGAGTGGACTGCCGAGTTCCATGTATGAGAGGCTTTGCTGTGCCTAGAGGTCCATACATGGTGAGTGGCAGGGGGGGCAGCAAGCCGGATTTAGAGAAAGAGGGGGGGGTGGTTGTGTATGTGTGCGTGTGCGATCTGTAGGAGAGGCTTTGCTGTTGCCTTGAGTAATACACTGGTGAGTGGGCAGGGGAGGCAGCAAGCAGCGTTTATAGCACGAGTGCATGTGTGTGTATGTGTGCGTGCGAATCATGTATGAGAATAGAGGACTTTTGCCTGTGCCTGAGGCATACACCCCGGTGAGTGGCAGGGGCGGCAGCCAAGCGGGAGAGCAATAGGGGGGGGGTGTGGCATGGGTGAGGGGGAGGAAGTGGAGGAGAGGATGTGAGGGGAAGGAGGTAATACAAGGGGACGTGGAAGGGGGGGCGGAAGCAAGCGGTATTAGGAAAGATAGTGGGTGTGGTTGGGTTGTGTGTGTGTGTGTGCGTTGCGATCATGTATGATTTTCTTTTTTTCTGGGAGGCTTTGCTTGTTGCCTGAGGTATACACTGGTGAGTGGCAGGGGGCAAGCTAAGCGGTTATAGCACTAGGGTGTGTGTGTGCGTATGTGTCGCGTGCGGATCATTCATGAGGCTTTGCGTGCCTGAGGTCATGACACTGAGTGAGTGGCAGGGGGGAGGCAGCAAGCGGTTTATAGAACTAGACCACTAGTGTGTGTGTGTGTGATGTGGGCGGGCGAAATCGGAGGAGAGGAGGGGAGGGCACGGAGGTAATAAACCCGGAGGGAGGGGATAGGGGGGGCAAGAAACGGTGTTTGTATAGCACTAGTGTGTGCGTGTGAGTATGTGTGCGTGCGACATGTATGAGAGGATTTGCTGTGCCTGAAGAGTCATACAATGGTGGAGTGGCAGGGGGGCAGCAAGGGGGATAGAAAGAGGGGGGGGGGGGGGGGATGGGTGCGTGAGATAGGGGGTACGGAGAGGCGGGGAGGAGGCATGATGGATAATAAACTGGCTGAGGTCGGCAGGGGGGCAGCAAGCGGTTATAGCACTAGTGTGTGTGGTGTGTTGGTATGTGTGGTGCGATCATGTTGAGAGGCTTTGCTGGGCCTGAGGAGGTATACATGGTGAGGGGCTAGGGGGGCGTGGATAGAACAGTAGGGGGTTGGTGGTCTGGGGAGAGAAAGAGGGAGGGGGCGGGCAGGGGACGGGTGGGACGCAGGTTTCGAGTCAGGCTACGGGCGGAGAGGACGGGGAGGGGGCAACGGAGGCGGAACGAAAAGGGTGAGGGGCAGCGAGGGGCCGCGGCAGAAAGAGGTTTGTATAGCACTAGTGGGGTGTGTGTGTGCGCGCTCTCATGTGTATGAGTCTTTGCTGTTCCTGACGTTATTCACCGGAAAGTATCAGGGATTGAGTTTGAACGTTTGTTCATTTTTGTTAGGCAGGGCTCCAGCATTACCCCCTTCTCCTCCACACCTCCACCACCACCACCATCATCATCATCATCATCATCATCATCATCATCACCACCACCGTCGTCATCACCACCGCCACCATTATCACCACCGCAATCATCACCACCACCACTACCTCCACCGCCACCATCATCTGGCCGAAACGAAAAAAACACTGATGACCTGAACCCCAACCAATTGTTTTATTGACAGGGGCTCAGAGAGCCTTACACGTGTCATCAGGCCAAAACAGCAGGTGTTTAAACTGGGCCTTTTTTGGTAGGGCAGAACAGAGAACTGAGAAACGGAAGAAGGGGACAAGGATCAATGAGAAATATCCGACATATTCGCATTTGGTATTAAGTAGAATATAATAGAATAAAATAGAATAGAATAGAATAGAATAGAATAGAATAGAATATTGAGGGGGGGGGGGGGGGGGGGGGGGGGCAAAAATTAAACTGTCTGACCCCATGCCCCAAATGTGTAGAGCTTGTTGAGAGGATGAAGATGTTTTTTTTTGCCCAGTAGGTAGAAAGTTATGGGCCTCCAAAGTTTGGGGGGTTGGGTGGGTGGTGAGGGAAAAAATAGTAGGGGGCCCTGGCGGGTCCCCTGGAGGTCGGCCCCGGGGTGGGGTACGGAAAACGATGGCTGTTAGTTCAGTTGTCTAAAATTGTTACATTTGTTTTGAACGTTGAAATGTATGTAATATATGGATTCAGTTGTCCATGCCAAGGGAGTTCCAACGTGAACAAAGTGCAGTGAGATGCTTTTGCAAATTGCGATTGCTAAGAACTGTGTACAGTTGTCTATTTACACGTATAGTTTTCATACTGAAAATAAGTATTAATTAGAAAAGCAAGAAACAATGAGATGACATCCTCAGGGGCAACACTGATAGTTCCAAGACAAATGTTTGATTTATCCTATGTACATGTTCATGAATGGAGGGGGAAAAAGGAGTTCAGTGCAGCACAGCGCAGTTCGGTGAAGTTCAAAGTGGCACCTCACTTCACATCTGCCTCCACATCTACCTACTCCACACCTACACGTAGTCCAAATCTATCCAACTCCGGTCCTCAACAAATGACAATCAGGACAATGACAGGGTAAATTATTATTCAGACCTCGTAGGCACCACTCTTGGACCGTCTTACCAAAATGTGGTGTTCAATCTTGCCATAATTCGGTGAATCCCAAACACTCAATATTTCTATTTGAACTACCTGAGAGGTAGTTATCACTAAAGATGAAGGCAAAATCAACCATAATTATCCCGCGCAACAGTCTAATATGACTGCACACCCATTCACCATCTTCACACGAGTGGAGTTGTACGTCACTGATGGTCATGCAAGGGGCAGTAGACCCAAAGACTGCACATCATGTACTTTAGGGAAAAGGTCCGAAAAGGAAAGCTTGCATGGGAATCATGTGTGTACGTGAAATGAATGCGGGTCAACAAGGTGAAGCTTGCATGGGAATAATGTGTGTATGTGAAATGAATGCATAATGTAGCGTGAGCTCCAAACAAAACCCACCAACCGACATGTAATAACTTAGCACTCACGCACACAGCACGTGGGTGTTTCATTTGTTATTAAAATACATGTGGTACATAAACTCCTAAGTGACCAAATAGTACCAATACACATCTGCAAGAAAACAGTGAAAATAAACAGATTTTTGTTTTTGCAGATCTGGGGTGTCGTGGATGTAGAGTGCTGCAGCAACACACACTAAATTGCCAAGACATGAGTCAGGCAGTGAGGCTAGTATTCCATTCATGACAGTGAATTGCTGAGTGCGGTACACTGTAGTCTGCTCGGCTGCTTCAGCAAGCATGCATATAGAATGAGGTTACCTTCGCAGCTGGAAGCAAAGATGGAACACAAAGTTGCGCAAAAGTGGTATTGATACGCCTATGCCAGGCTGGGGCACGCAGTGTTGCGTACAGCTAATCGCGAGCAGAACGCCTAGAGCTCCTGCAAGAGTTCCGGATCTCACTCAATTATGTAGGTTACCGATAAGGATACAATTCGCGCGTGTCTGCTTTTATTGTCCCGAGCAGGAGCTTTTCCGAATTCTGGCGATTTAAGCTGTCCGAATTCCGGCGGTTGCTGAAGTGCCTTTTGCCCAATCGTTGTGTTCGCATCGTAATAAGCGCTGCTGCTGCTGCTGCTGCTGTTGTTGGCTGGATTTCCAGCGGGGAGACAGATGTTGCGTATTGGACCACCATGCAAACTGCTTTACACGTATTTCGCTGCAAAACTTGAATATACAGGAATAGCAACTGTTCATCGGGGTCAGAGAAGATACAGAGGTCAAGGAGAAGAACGATAGAATCGAGCAAGGGTCTTTTAGACTTCAGAGTACTGATTTGACCGGCTGATTTGACCGGCGTTCTTGGGAAATTTGAAGATGTGAAGATTTGAGGATTTGAAAAAACAGCACGATATCGCGGAAGTATCGCATAGGTCTGTCCCCCTAAGGGGGCCGACCAACTGGAATTTAAGAAAAAATAGGAACTTTTCAAGATTTGTTCTCATAGCCCACAGAATGACATGGGAGCGAGGGGGGGGGGGGGGGGGGTATGGGTGGTGCTGTTGCTTGTTGGGGTGGTGGTGGGGGGGGAGGGGTATGGGTGGTGGGAGGGGTGTGGGGGGGGGGAGGGGTGGGGGGGGGAAGGAGCCCTAATAGCACCACTGGAGACTGGTCTTTAGTAGAGGAACACCCCAGTTCCACTCCCATGCCATTCTGTGGGTTATGAGACAAAAACTTGAAAAGTACCTATTTTTTCTTAAATTCCAGTTTATTCCCTCACCCCCACCCACCCCCCAAACTTTGGAGGCCCATAACTTTCTACCTCCTGGGCAAAAAAAAAAAAATCTTCATCCTCTCAACAACCTCTACATTTGGGGCATGGGTTTTTTTGTTTCGCCCCCCCCCCTCACATGGGAGTGGAACTGGGGCGTTCCTCGTCTAAAGGCTAGTCTCCATTGGTGCTATTAGTCCCCCCCAACCCAACCCAACCCAACCCAACCCAGCAGTGCAAAACGAGGAAGTACAGATTCCTCAATGAACCTACTATTGCTTCTTTCTTTACATCTCTTCTTTCTATCTGGGACCATTTCATGTTGTTCGATGGACCCTTCCGCTTCTAGCATGGAATGTGACGAGTGCGGACGGGAATTGTGGGAACGGTGCGAGGCACAAGAACTCGAAGGCATGCAGAGAAGCAACCGTGAAAAGGAAGGCGTGAGGGGGCAAGTGGTGGCGTCTTCATGCCCTCAAGTTTACAAGATGTCCTACGCTTCTGTTGAGAAGGGATCTACAGCCAACCCTTGTACCTGCCCCCCCCCCCCCTCGTATGATATAATAATATATTATCTAATCTAATATATCTCATTATATAATTTAATTTAAGTGTTGTTTTTGGTGTGCAGGGCTCCAGCATTACCCAAGGCACGCTCTGGGAAGCTGCACCACCACCACCATCACCACCAACCTCCACCATCATAAATATCAGCATATGTGTTTGGTATTAGTTGTTGCTTTGGGTGTGCAGGGCTCCAGCATTACCCAAGACACGCTCTGGGAAGCTGCACCACCACCACCATTACCACCAACCTCCACCATCATAAATATCAGCATATGTATTTGGTATTAGTTGTTGCTTTGGGTGTGCAGGGCTCCAGCATTACCCAAGACACGCTCTGGGAAGCTGCACCACCACCACCACCACCATTACCACCAACCTCCACCATCATAAATATCAGCATATGTATTTGGTATTAGTTGTTGCTTTGGGTGTGCAGGGCTCCAGCATTACCCAAGACACGCTCTGGGAAGCTGCAACCACCACCACCACCACCATTACCACCAACCTCCACCATCATAAATATCAGCATATGTATTTGGTATTAGTTGTTGCTTTGGGTGTGCAGGGCTCCAGCATTACCCAAGACACGCTCTGGGAAGCTGCACCACCACCACCACCACCATTACCACCAACCTCCACCATCATAAATATCAGCATATGTATTTGGTATTAGTTGTTGCTTTGGGTGTGCAGGGCTCCAGCATTACCCAAGACACGCTCTGGGAAGCTGCACCACCACCACCACCACCATTACCACCAACCTCCACCATCATAAATATCAGCATATGTATTTGGTATTAGTTGTTGCTTTGGGTGTGCAGGGCTCCAGCATTACCCAAGACACGCTCTGGGAAGCTGCACCACCACCACCACCACCATTACCACCAACCTCCACCATCATAAATATCAGCATATGTATTTGGTAGTAATTGTTGCTTTGGGTGTGCAGGGCTCCAGCATTACCCAAGACACGCTCTGGGAAGCTGCACCACCACCACCACCACCATTACCACCAACCTCCACCATCATAAATATCAGCATATGTATTTGGTAGTAATTGTTGCTTTGGGTGTGCAGGGCTCCAGCATTACCCAAGACACGCTCTGGGAAGCTGATGCGGCGAGTATTGAAGAAGATTGCCCTTGGTGAGTCTGGGTTGATTGATGACATAACAGTACTATAAATTACTGCAGTATATTGCAATACATTACTACAGTACATTGCAATACATTACAGTACTATACATTACTACAGTACATTGCAATACATTACAGTACTATACATTACTACAGTACATTACAATACATTACAGTACTATACATTACTACAGTGCATTGCAATACATTACAGTACTATACATTACTACAGTGCATTGCAATGCATTACATTACGATACATTACTTCAGTGCATTGCAATACATTACTTCAGTGCATTGCAATACATTACTTCAGTGCATTGCAAGACATTACTTCAGTGCATTGCAAGACATTACTACAGTGTGTATTCAATGGCTCGCTTCGTTAGTTGTCCCTATATTGCCCTCACATATACCGTCCTAGACAGGTCACTGATTGCTGACAGGTCACTGATTGCTGACAGGTCACTGACTGCTAACAGGTCACTGACTGCTGACAGGTCACTGATTGCTGACAGGTCACTGACTGCTGACAGGTCACTGACTGCTGACAGGTCACCGACTGCTGACAGGTCACTGATTGCTGACAGGTCACTGACTGCTGACAGGTCACTGACTGCTGACAGGTCACTGACTGCTAACAGGTCACTGACTGCTGACAGGTCACTGACTGCTGACAGGTCACTGATCGCTTACAGGTCACCGACAGCTGACAGGTCACCGACTGCTAACAGGTCACTGACTGCTGACAGGTCACCGACTGCTAACAGGTCACCGACTGCATGGTATTAAGGGAGCCCTGTCTTAAAGCGGTAGAGAATGGGCTGCTACTTTACCTGGACAGCGACCACGAAAACTAAAGCGCACCCATAGAAATTCGAACCCAGCACCTTCTTCAGTCCAGCTGACAGGTCCCTGACTGCTGTATAAACCATTGTGTGCACGCAGGGGAGGAGGAAGACCTTGGAGATGTGTCCACCCTAGCGGACCCATCTGTCATTGAGCTCCTGGTAGGGATGAAGGGAAAGCACTCATGAGTACTGGTTCCTTCTCAGGCCATGCGTAGCCCTAAGGAGAAGCAGTGCTCATGAGTCACCACCACCACCACCACCACCACCCTAGCGGACCCATCTGCCATCGAGATCCTGGTAGGGATGAAGGGAAAGCTCTCATGAGTCATGAGCTGAGGTGTATGTGGAAACTCCCCCCAGCCTAGTTCCCACCACCACCATCCTAGCGGACCCATCCGTTATTGAGCTCCTGGTTGGGATGAAGGGGAAACACTCATAAGGTCATGATTACTTTTTCATTTTCGGGCCATGTGTAGCCCAAAGAAGAAACATTGCATACAATCTGTAGGTCAGCAGTTCGAACCTGCTAGGGAGAGTGATTACACTTTTAGAGGTTGCAAGCCGTTACTTAGTTAATTGTCATGTCTTATCACGTTAGGAATAGTAGGTAAACATCTTCGGGATAACTCCCAGGTCAGGTAGGTGCAATTAAAATTGATTTTGGTCAGCCATATCTTGTTGCAAGTTTTCCAGGCTGGTTTCGCTACTCTCAACAGCCCCTCCCCCCCCCCCCCCCCCCCCCCTCCCCTCTCCTCTGCTACCCGCCCCCCTGCCTCTGCCCCTGCCCCTACCTCTACCACAGCCTGGTGCGGGTACCCCTACCTCCGCCACCACTGTACCCGACTCCGAGAGGAGATCCCACGCTCATGTCTCCTCACCCGTCAGCTACCTGGAGGCGACTTATACTACCTTAGCGAGGTTCTCGTGATCCAAAGGGGTGGGATCATTGAATAAAGCACAAAGATCATCAGCATAGCTTCAGACCGCAGAACATCGCTTTGGAGAGTGCATGCATATTCGAATTTAAACAAATGTGTGTGATATGTGAGACGAGCGCAGGCAATCGTGCTATCGCCATACCAGGTGTATAGTTTGCCTACGTAGTCACCTAACTCAGGTCGTGTAGTATCGGAGCGAGTAATTGTAGGGGGCCCTGCTGGCGGGTCCCCTGGAGGTCGGCCCCGGGGGTGGGGTATGGGACACGATGGCTTCTGGATTTGTAGTTCAGTTTTCTAAAATGGTTACATTTCTTGTTGAATGTTGAAAAATATGACATATTTGTCCACGTGGGTATGCCAAGTTGAAACGACGTGCAGCGAGATACATTTCAACATTTGCCAATTGCAATTGCCAACAACTTATGAATGAAAGATTTAATGTAGATTGTCATGTTATGTTTTATGTCTGGGCTTGGCATCCAATGTTATGCTTGTACTTGTAAAACTTGGAGAACTGTGGGAAAGCTGTCATGTATACGTCATTTATTGTAGCAGGTGTGTGAATGCAGTTAAGGCGGATGCCTTCTTTCTTGGGCTGTTTCTGATGGATGTGAAACATGGTTTCCGTGTGTCTACGATGAGAGCTTGTTAGTCAGCTGTTGTGTTGGACATGCTCCAGGTCCGTAGATTGAGTCCACCGGGCCGGAAGGAAACGACAAATGAAAACGTCGTGCCTACAGTTCCCAACCTTAAGATCCGTACGCGAATAAGTGCTCTCTGGGGCAGCTACCAGGCCGATTAAGTACTGCGCAAAAATCAATGCCGAAACCGAACAGTGCCGGAGCAGCTGGACAGTTTTAGAACAGTTCGATGAGAGGATATTCCTACATACTCAGCAAAAAAAACAATGCGGAGACCGAACAGCGCCGGGGCAACAGGGCAATTTCATAATAGTGTGGGTTTAGGCAACATACACTTCTGAACCTGGCCCAGGAGGTAAACTTAAGAAAGCAAATTAAAAAACACGTAAAAGGGTTTGACAAAAACAACAGAGCGAGCTTCAAAGGCATGCAGAACCAGCATGGAGCGAAAAAAGCGAAATTCATGTATATTGTAGAAAAGCAAATAGTTTCCATGACTCAGTTAGCGAGATTCCACAAGTAAGCGAAGCAAGACAAAAAGCACAGAGTATCCACCAGGATAATTCTGCGGTTCAGGACGCTGCGTCCTCCTTCGCAGACACAACGCCAAAGGGTCCGTTGCGTCACAAGATGCAACGTGGAGAGGGTCCGTTGACCACAAGGAAGGGGCCGTCGCGTCGCAGGACGCAGGCTATACAATTGGTTGCTTCTCAGTCAGCAGAGCTGTGGGTCCTCCTGAAGTACCCTGGTATCCACTATACAAACAAGGAGAGAGGGGTAGAGCTCTTAAACAAATGTAATCATCATCATCACAAACAAAGAGAGAGGGGTAGAGCTCTTAAATGACAGCCCATTGACCCCCTGCTGACGGAATGCAAATACAAGACCATGCCGCCTGCCGCAGCGCCCCAAGCAAAAACGACACTAAGAAGGGACAAAACCACATTTACCAAAACTACAGACAGCGGGAGAAAGTCCAGTGCCCATATAGAAAGAGTCCACAAGCAAGCTAAAGGAGAGAAGGCACAGGGCAGCTACCAAACAGACGAGGAGGCAGACGTACTCTCCATATCGCAAGACCAGTGCTATCCAAATAATCTCCAACACCACACGCAAGACAGATGCTAGATCCTCCACTAGACAGAGAGGTGGGGATCAGGGGAAGGGGTTCGTCCTGGACAGGAAACAGATGGACGGACGCACAGAGAATTAAGGCTCGCCTTAGTGAAGCTAGGAGGCCCACGGCTAGAGGGTCACAGCAATGGGTGGGACAGCAGAAAAGACAGATGTGAACCATGGGGGAGGGGGTTCACCAGTCGTAGGAAAACGAGGACCCCATTAGGAGGGGGTTCCTCTCTCGATGAGAGTTGGACTCGAGAAAAACACCCGCCGTCTTCCGGCAGCGGGGCTTGGACTCCTGTCGCCGAAGCCTTGACGACAGGGTCTGGACCATACCGCCCTCCAGACTAGGCTTATGGGCCTTGGCTTCGATTTGGGGGGGGGGGGGGGGGGAGAGGATATTGTTACATACTCAGCAAAAATCAATGCCGAGACTGAACAGCGCCGGGGCAGCTGGGCAGTTTTATAACAGGGAGGTTTTGGCCAACATACCCCTCAGAACCTGGTCCAGGAGGTAACCTCAAAAAAAGCGTACGAAAGAGCAAATTAGAAAGGCTTGACAACAAGCAAAGCGAACTACCAAGGCATAGAGAAACTAGCGAATTAAGAAAAATATTACAAGGGGCTTATGTCCTAGCAGTGAAACAACACCGTCCTAAAGTCGGACTCGAGAAACCACCCGCCGTCTTCCGGCAGCGGGGCTCGAACTCCTGTCGCCGAAGCCTTAACGACCGGGTCTGGACCATACCGAATTAAGTTCGATTTTGGAAAGCAGATTCCAGAGAATTGCTATTTACTTTAAACGTAGATTTTGATCATTACCATGTCTCCCTTAGCTCAGTTGGTAGAGCGCCAGACTGTTAATCTGTAGGTCAGCAGTTCGAACCTGCTAGGGAGAGAGATACTACTTTTTGTGGGTTGTTCTTAGTGCCCTCCCTGGTTTCCGTCGGTGCGTATCGCACGGGGGGGAATTGGAAGACGATGTGCAGCCCAGAGTTTGCTGAAACCCCATGTAACAACTCAATTCAATTTCATATGGCCGAGGGCGGCCCCAGGCCCACTCAGGTCCCGAAGACAAGTCCAATAGCAGCAGAGTCTGAATAGCAGCGACTCCTGCGGCTATAAAACGGCGAGCGAGGTGGCGAGGGGGCCATCATCTAATTCTCCCACTCAAGTCTTAAACAAGTGCAGGGAGACCCACCCTTTGAGGCGGAAATTGCTGGCTGGAGCCATGTACCGTAACAAGTTCAAGTTCAGGTACTGCCACCGGGGATGTCCAGGATGTTGCGTCCTGACTCCCGAGTGGCAGACGAACCGTCGAAGGGTCCTTTGCGTCCTGAGACGCAACATGGGCAGGGTCCGTTGCGTCGCAGCTACAGCTTCTGCGGGTTGTTTGCGTCGCAGGATGCATGCAATGCTGGTTGGTTGCGTCTCAGCACCACACATTGCATTATTATATAGATACCATCTCCCCAAATCAAATGCATGCGGTATCCTGCTGTATCCTGTATGCATGCGGTATCCTGTTGTATCCTGTATGCATGCGGTATCCTGTTGTATCCTGTATGCATGCGGTATCCTGTTGTAGTACTACGGCACCCTGGACCTGGACAAGTCTTTAAACGGTAAAATCCGCTTAGTGTGCTCCCTGGTTTCCTTAGAGACTTTGAATCGGAAGACGGCGAGGAGCCCAGCCAATATATGTTACAGTCCAGGATCAGGCAACAAAGGCTAAAGGGACTTGCCCAACCGTGGCAGGAAGGGCTACATAGAAAAAGAAATTATGCAATACATATACATGCTTTTGCAGACCCTGTCCATGTTCTGTGAAACATATTTTGATCACAATACTTAGATGTTTGATAGAATTTGATTGTTTTGATAGTTTACATTTCCCCAGGTAAATTATTTTACTGCCAAATACGGCGAGCAGCCTAATAGCTGGCTGGAGCCATGTCACCAAGTTCAAGTTCGGTAAATCCCAGTCTCTTCTCTTGTATGTATGTTGCAGTCCAGGGCTAGGCCAAATAGGGTAAAGGGACTTGCCCAACCGTGGCAGGAAGGGCTAAAATAAACATTGATGAACTGAACCCCAAACTAGAGGTGACCGCCTTATCAGGCGGTCACCTCTCGCACGGTCGTGGTCTGTTCCTCGGTCTGGGTCTCGATCTGGTTCTGGGTCTCGATCTGTGTCTGTGTCTCGGTCTTCTGCGTCTCGATGCTTCCATGCGGCATCCGCAGGTCATGCGAACGCCGGCTGGCGTCGCTCGAGGGCGCTCATGGGCGCCGAACCCTTAGGTTAAATTGCTCCTCCTCCTCCTCCGCCGCCGCCAGTGTGACCGTGGTGTCTCTGCTTAGTTGAGGGCGGTAACAATTGTTTTACCGACGGGGGCCCTGAGTTCGTGCTACAGTGACAATTTAATTCCCTTGGCCCCAGTGCTGCAGGCATTTTCCTGGTAACAATTATTTATATTTACTGCCGGAGACAGCGGGCAGCCAAATTGTTGGCTGAAGCTATGTAACCAAGTGCAAGTTCAAGCTGCAGCTTTATTTCTCTTGGCCTCAGTGCTGCAGGTACAGCATGGCTGTGTGCAACCGTATACAAATCTAAGAAAAAAACGAGACACGTATTTGTATACGACAACCCCTTACGGCACAACTCTGAGCTTAGCAGGCTGCTTTATCCCGAGTGGAGACGGGTTTGAATGGTCACCACAACCGGGGGAGTCCCCGGCTCGAACCTGCACTCTGACATGCGCACTAGAAATCCCTGGATTCTGCGTTTCCGGCACAGGGGATAACTGATCGCTGCAATGTGCAGACAGTTAGACGCCAAACCTGGCGTATAGAACCTTGTGACAATTATTATCAGCTTGGGATGCAACCCAAGGCCATTGCCACGATCGCAGGTTGAGAATCAACCTATCCAAGGCATAGCCCGTTTCAGTGATACGATCGGTCTAGTGGCACACTAAATCGCTGCAACGAAGCGTGGTTGGGGGTTCGATCCCCCCTACGGCCACCCTGAGAGTTGCAGGTCGTTGTCAACCGCGATGGTAGCTTGTCCAGTCGAGGTAGTAGAACGTTCTCTGCCGGTGTACGTCGGGTTCCCTTAATACCACGCCCCACCAGGCGTTATCATTAATTTTGTTATCCAAGGCATGCATGTGGGGTGTATTGGTCGTTGAGTTAAGTTGGGTTGGGTTGGGTTGGGTTTGGATGGGTTGGGCTGGGTTTGGATGGGTTGGGTTGGGTTGGGTTGGGTTGGGTGTAAGCAAACGGGCTGCCGCCCCTCCTGAACCTCACGCCTCGTAATAAGCCGCACTATTTATTATAAACCAGGGTACTACATTTCGTCAAATTGGTCAGCGCTTCAAGCGCACACACGTCAAATAGTTCAGCGCTTGAAAAAAGCGCATAAACTGCGCGCTGCGCCCATTGACGGTTGATAAAACTGCGCGAAACGCGCAGTGGGGCTCAAAAAGTGTGCGCAAAATCGCATGCCGCGCGCGCTTTGTAGTACCCTATTATAAACCAGCAACCCTTGGTGGTTGGCCCCAGTGGAAGCAAACAGACGGCCCCCTCAACCTGACGCCTCATAATAACCTGTACTATTTATTTACATACCAGCCACTCTTGGTGGTTGGCCCCAGTGAAAGCAAACAGACGCCCCCCTCAACCTCACGCCTTGTAATAACTAATGAGACATACTATTTATTCACATACCAACCACTCTTGGTGGTTGGCCCTAGTGCAAACAAACAGGCGGGCCCCCTCAACCTCACACCTCGTAATAATGCGACTATTTATTTATTTACCAGCCACGCTTGGCCAGAGGGGGATTAGGGGAACCCTCAGCCCCTTGCTTTGAGTTACCAGAAGAACACAAACATGCGACAGCAACAGCAGAAGCTGCAAGTTATATGAGTTTTGCTGCACACAAGCTCCCATGCTATCTCAGCTGCTGCACACAAGATGCTATGGCTCTCTGGTGGTGGGCCCACCACCACCACCTGCCCATCACCACCACCTGCCCAGCTACCAGAAGAACACAAACAAGCAACAGCAACAGCAGAAGCAGAAGCAGCAGCATTATATGAGTTTTGCTGCACACAAGCTGCCATGGCTCTCTGGTGGTGGGCCCACCACCACCACCTGCCCACCACCACCACCACCTGCCCAGCTACCAGAGGAACACAAACATGCAACAGCAACAGCAGAAGCAGTATATGATTTTTAAAGCACACTAGCTGCTATGGCTCTCTACGCAATAAGCTCACTCCTCAAATAGCCAGCAATCCAAGCAATGAGTGCCAGCAACCCAAACACTATGGACACCTTTGTCCTGAGAGGAGCTCATCAGCCCCTTGTTTGAAGCTACCAGAGGAACACAACAGGGTACTACATTTTGTCAAATTGGTCAGCGCTTTGTAGTGCAAAAAGAGCAAAAACTGCGCGCTGCGCCCACAGGGGGTTGAAAAAACTGCAGTGGGGCTCAAAAATCGTGCGCAAAATCGCTCTGCTGTGCGCGCTTTGTAGTACCCTGGAACAGTGGAACACAAACAAGCAGCAGCAACAGCAGCAGCGCTATATGATTTTTGCTGCACACTAGCTGCGATGGCTCTCCAAGCAATAAGCCCGTGCCTCAACAGCCATTGGTGCCTAACACCATCACCACCCACCCGCTATGAGTCCAATAACTTCTGCCGCACACTAGCTGCTGTGGCTCTCCAAGCAATAAGCCTGCCCATCAACGGCCATTGGTGCCAGACACCACCATCACCACCCGCCCGCTATGAGTCCAATGCCTTCTGATGCACACTAGCTGCTGTGGCTCTCCAAGCAATAAGCCTGCCCATCAACGGCCATTGGTGCCAGACACCACCATCACCACCCGCCCGCTATGAGTCCAATGCATTCTGATGCACACTAGCTGCTGTGGCTCTCCAATCCAAGCAATGACCTCGCTCCTCAGCAGCCATTGGTGCCAGACACCACCATCACCACCCGCCCGCTATGAGTCCAATGAATTCTGATGCACACAATCCCCGTTCAACGAATGGCTCAATGGCAGAGCTCCTTGAACGATGCAGGTGCCGGGTTCGAATCCCCACGGGTGCCTTAAGTGTTAGCGGTCGCTGTCAAACGCCATGGTAGCTTTGTCCAGGTTAAGTAGCAGACCGTTCCCTACCGCCGTAAGACGGGGCTACCTTAATACCACGCCCCACCAGGCGTTATCATTACATTTTTCTGCTGCACACTTGCTGCTATGGCTCTCAAAGCAATGAGCTTGCTCCTCAACAGCCATTAGCAGCGATCAACAGCCTTGCCTCTGTCAAGCCGCGGGCACATCAGGAGTCCAGTAGGGCACCAAGAAAATGTAACCATCATCATCATCGGTGCCAACCAATGAGTACCAGCAACTCAAACACTATGGACACCTTTGCCCAGGGAGGAGCTTATCAGCCCCTTGCTTGAAGCTATCACAGGAACACAAGCAAACAACATCAGCAACATCAGCAGCATTACATGATTTTTAATACACACTTGCTGCTTTGGCTCTCCAAGCAATAAGCCCGCCCCTCAGCAGTCTCAAGTGCCAGCAACCCTAACACTATGGACACCTTTGCCCTGAGAGGAGTTCATCAGCCCCTTGCTTGAAGCTATCACAGGAACACAAGCAAACAACATCAGCAACATCAGCAGCATTACATGATTTTTGCTACACACTTGCTGCTTTGGCTCTCCAAGCAATAAGCCCGCCCCTCAGCAGTCTCAAGTGCCAGCAACCCAAACACTATGGACACCTTTGCCCTGAGAGGAGTTCATCAGCCCCTTGCTTGAAGCTATCACAGGAACACACACAAACAACATCAGCAACATCAGCAGCATTATATGATTTTTGCTACACACTTGCTGCTTTGGCTCTCCAAGCAATAAGCCCGCCCCTCAGCAGTCTCAAGTGCCAGCAACTCAAACACTATGGACACCTTTGCCCTGAGAGGAGTTCATCAGCCCCTTGCTTGAAGCTATCACAGGAACACACACAAACAACATCAGCAACATCAGCAGCATTATATGATTTTTGCTACACACTTGCTGCTTTGGCTCTCCAAGCAATAAGCCCGCCCCTCAGCAGTCTCAAGTGCCAGCAACCCAAACACTATGGACACCTATGCCCTGAGAGGAGCTCATCAGACCCTTGCGTCGAGCTATCACAGGAGCACAAACAAACAACAACAGCAGCAGCAGCAGCGTGATATGATTGCTGCTGCACACAAGCTGCAAAGCTATCTCAGCTACTGCACACAAGCTGCTTTGGCTCTCCAAGCAATAAGCCCGCCCCTCAACTGTCACAAGTGCAAGCAATCCAAACGTTTTGTTTGGAGCTATCACAGGAACACAAACAAAGAACAACAGCAGCAGCAGCAGCGTGATATGATTGCTGCTGCACACAGGCTGCAAAGCTATCTCAGCTGCTGCACACAAGCTGCTATGGCTCTCTGGTGGTGGGCCCACCACCACCACCTGCCCACCACCACCACCTGCCCAGCTACCAGAATAACACAAACATGCAACAGCAACAGCAGAAGCAGCAGCATTATATGAGTTTTGCTGCACACAAGCTGCCATGCTATCTCAGCTGCTGCACACTAGATGCTATGGCTCTCTGGTGGTGGGCCCACCACCACCACCTGCCCCCCACCACCACCACCTGCCCAGCTACCAGAGGAACACAAACATGCAACAGCAACAGCAGAAGCAGTATATGATTTTTAAAGCACACTAGATGCTATGGCTCTCAACGCAATAAGCTCGCTCCTCAACAACCATTGGTGCCAAATAATGAACGCCAGCAATCCAAACACTATGGACACCTTTGCCCATCGGGGCAGCCCCGCCCCTGGTGTCCTCAACCCACCATCAGGCCCCTCGTGGGTTGTCTCATGCAAGGGGGCAAGTGTGACGTGCTTCTTGTGGGGGCTAGGACCTCCTCGTGCACTAGCCATTATGGAGGCGGGTATACGGCCTCCGGAGGGAGGCAGGCCCGTCAAAGAACCAGGCGAGCGTGCGCTGCCAGGGGGTTGCTCGTTGTCGAACCCTTTTGGGCGTGGGTGTGCTTGGCCCCTGGGGGTGAAGATCACTTGCTCCCCGGAGGTGATGGCTTCCATGTGACAGGCTGTATCAAGGGGTGGTGGTTGGTGGTTGGTGATGGCTTCCATGTGGCAGGCTGCATCAAGGGGTGGTGGTTGGTGGTTGGTGGTTGGTGATGGCTTCCATGTGGCAGGCTGCATCAAGGGGTGGTGGTTGGTGGTTGGTGATGGCTTCCATGTGGCAGGCTGCATCAAGGGGTGGTGGTTGGTGGTTGGTGATGGCTTACATGTGGCAGGCTGCATCAAGGGGTGGTGGTTGGTGGTTGGTGGTTGGTGATGGGTTCCATGTGACAGGCTGTATCAAGGGGTGGTGGTCGGAGGTTGGTGGTTGGTGATGGCTTCCATGTGACAGGCTGCATCAAGGGGTGGTGGTTGGTGGTTGGTGATGGGTTCCATGTGGCAGGCTGCATCAAGGTGGTGGTTGGTGGTTGGTGATGGCTTCCATGTGGCAGGCTGTATCAAGGGGTGGTGGTTGGTGGTTGGTAATGGGTTCCATGTGACAGGCTGCATCAAGGGGTGGTGGTTGGTGGTTGGTGATGGGTTCCATGTGGCAGGCTGTATCAAGGGGTGGTGGTTGGAGGTTGGTGGTTGGTGATGGGTTCCATGCGACAGGCTGTATCAAGGGGTGGTGGTTGGTGGTTGGTGATGGCTTCCATGTGACAGGCTGTATCAAGGGGTGGTGGTTGGTGGTTGGTGGTTGGTGATGGCTTCCATGTGGCAGGCTGCATCAAGGGGTGGTGGTTGGTGGTTGGTGATGGGTTCCATGTGGCAGGCTGTTTCAAGGGGTGGTGGTCGGAGGTTGGTGGTTGGTGATGGGTTTCATGCGACAGGCTGAATCAAGGGGTGGTGGTTGGTGGTTGGTGATGGCTTCCATGTGGCAGGCTGTATCAAGGGGTGGTGGTTGGTGGGTGGTGGTTGGTGATGGCTTCCATGTGACAGGCTGTATCAAGGGGTGGTGGTTGGTGGTTGGTGATGGCTTCCATGTGGCAGGCTGTATCAAGGGGTGGTGGTTGGTGGTTGGTGGTTGGTGATGGCTTCCATGTGACAGGCTGCATCAAGGGGTGGTGGTTGGTGGTTGGTGATGGGTTCCATGTGGCAGGCTGTTTCAAGGGGTGGTGGTCGGAGGTTGGTGGTTGGTGATGGGTTCCATGTGGCAGGCTGTATCAAGGGGTGGTGGTCGGAGGTTGGTGATGGCTTCCATGTGGCAGGCTGTATCAAGGGGTGGTGGTTGGTGGTTGGTGGTTGGTGATGGCTTCCATGTGGCAGGCTGTATCAAGGGGTGGTGGTTGGAGGTCCCATGTGACAGGCTGTATCAAGGGTTGGTGGTTGGTGGTTGGTGATGGCTTCCGTGTGGCAGGCTGCATCAAGGGGTGGTGGTTGGTGGTTGGTGATGGCTTCCATGTGGCAGGCTGCATCAAGGGGTGGTGGTTGGTGGTTGGTGATGGGTTCCATGTGACAGGCTGTATCAAGGGGTGGTGGTCGGAGGTTGGTGGCTGGTGATGGCTTCCATGTGACAGGCTGTATCAAGGGGTGGTGGTCTGTGGTTGGTGATGGGTTCCATGTGACAGGCTGTATCAAGGGGTGGTGGTTGGTGGTTGGTGATGGCTTCCATGTGACAGGCTGTATCAAGGGGTGGTGGTTGGTGGTTGGTGGTTGGTGATGGGTTCCATGTGGCAGGCTGTATCAAGGGGTGGTGGTTGGTGGTTGGTGATGGCTTCCATGTGGCAGGCTGCATCAAGGGGTGGTGGTTGGTGGTTGGTGATGGCTTCCATGTGACAGGCTGCATCAAGGGGTGGTGGTTGGTGGTTGGTGATGGGTTCCATGTGGCATGCTGTATCAAGGGTGGTGTTTGGTTGTTGGTGATGCTTCCATGTGGCAGCTGCATCAAGGGTGGTGGGTTGGTGGTTGGTGATGGCGTCCATGTGACTGGCTGCATCAAGGGTGGTTGGTGGGTTTTGGTTGATGGGTTTCCATCCAGGTGGCAGTCGTTATCAAGGGGTTGTGGTTGGTGGATGGTGATGGCTTTTATGTGGCAGGCTGCATCAAGGGGTGGTGGTTTGTTGGTGTTTGATGGGTTCCATGTACAGCTGTATCAAGGGGGTGGTGGGTTGTAGGTTGGTGGTTGGTGATGGCTTCCATGTGACAGGCTGTATCAAGGGGTGGTGGTTGGTGGTTGGTGATGGCTTCCATGTGGCAGGCTGCATCAAGGGGTGGTGGTTGGTGGTTGGTGATGGCTTCCATGTGACAGGCTGCATCAAGGGGTGGTGGTTGGTGGTTGGTGATGGGTTCCATGTGGCAGGCTGTATCAAGGGGTGGTGGTTGGTGGATGGTGATGGCTTTTATGTGGCAGGCTGCATCAAGGGGTGGTGGTTGGTGGTTGGTGATGGGTTCCATGTGACAGGCTGTATCAAGGGGTGGTGGTTGGAGGTTTGTGGTTGGTGATGGCTTCCATGTGACAGGCTGTATCAAGGGGTGGTGGTTGGTGGTTGGTGATGGCTTCCATGTGGCAGGCTGCATCAAGGGGTGGTGGTTGGTGGTTGGTGATGGGTTCCATGTGACAGGCTGTATCAAGGGGTGGTGGTTGGAGGTTGGTGGTTAGTGATGGGTTCCATGTGACAGGCTGTATCAAGGGGTGGTGGTTGGTGGTTGGTGATGGCTTCCATGTGACAGGCTGTATCAAGGGGTGGCGGTTGGTGTTTGGTGATGGCTTCCATGTGGCAGGCTGTATCAAGGGGTGGTGGTTGGTGGTTGGTGATGGCTTCCATGTGGCAGGCTGCATCAAGGGGTGGTGGTTGGTGGTTGGTGATGGCTTCCATGTGGCAGGCTGCATCAAGGGGTGGTGGTTGGTGGTTGGTGATGGCTTCCATGTGGCAGGCTGCATCAAGGGGTGGTGGTTCGTGGTTAGTGTGGAGCTGAGCACCACACATACACACACCTCCTCAATCCCCCACAGTTCCTACCTGTGTCCTTCAAGAAACCCTGGTATGCATACCCACATACACATACACACCATACATACCCAGGGATATCTGGGGGGATACTGACATACACCACATACATACACATACACACTCCTACATACACACCCACACCACGCCAATACGCCATCCTCCCAGCGTCCCTACCTGTGTCCTTTAAGAACCCCCGGTATACATACCCGCATACACCATACATACCCACACACTGACATGCACACCCGCATACACCATACATACCCACACACTGACATGCACACCCGCATACACCATACATACCCACACGCATACCATACGTACTAAGGGATGTCTAGGGGGATACTGACACACACCATACATGTCCACAACCACATACACGCCCACACCACGCCAACCAGCGTCCCTACATGTGTCCTTCAAGAAACCTTGATAGAACTGAGCAGTGTCGGCTGAGGCAGAACTTTGGATACACATACACTCCAACGTACACACCCACACCACGCCAACCTCCCAGCGTCCCTACATGTGTCCTTCAAGAAACCTCGATAGAACTGAGCAGTGTCGGCTGAGGCAGAACTTCGGATGAGACCAGCCACCAGACAATTCTTGGTGAAGTGTACCTATATGTGTTGGGGGGATTCTCCATTTAGTGTATATCGTTTTAGGGGCATTCATTGTCTAGGGTTTATAGTTTTGCGGCGATTCATTGTTTTGGAGTTATTGTTTGGGGGGCATTCATTGTTTAGGTTTATCATTTTGGGGGGGGTTCATTGCTTTGAGTTTATCGTTTCCGAGGGATTATCTGTATTGGGTTTATCCTTTTGGGGGCATTCATTGTTTAGGGTTTACCGTTTTGGGATGATTCATTGTTTTTTATTTATTGTTTTGGGGGCATTCATCGTTTAGGGTTTATCATTTTGGGGGGGGTCATTGTTTTGGGTTTATTTTGGGGGGGGATTCTCTGTATTGGGTTTATCGTTTTGGGGGCATTCATTGTCTAGGATTTATCGTTTTGGGGGGATTTATTGTTTAGGGTTTATTTTGGGGGGGGCATTCATTGTTTAGGGTTTATCGTTTTGGGGGATTTATTGTTTTGCGTTTATCGTTTTGGGGGGATTCAGTGTTTTGGATTTATTGCGCCGCCCATGCGTCACACCGAAGGCGTTCAATTTTAATTTTAATTTAATTTAAATAAATAATGTCTACTTTACATATCACTTGTTACGGATGCCATATGGATGTATGCCGCTCATACTGACCCCTGTATGCCCCATTATTTTAAAATTATTTATCTGCAAACAAGTCCTAGGCAGCGTCGCAAGCGACCCATAAAATTGGCGGACCAATGCCAGTTAGTTACGCGAATGTTGGCTGACGTATCAGGCTTCATCGCAGTCGAACGTTGGTCACACAAACAAACAAACAAACAAATGGACAGCGGGGTGACCCTGGTGGCTCCCGCCCTTCTGAAGGGGGGGCTCCGCCAAATAATAAAACTGCCTCTAATCATCAGTTCAAAGCAGAAACACTTACCTTCATATATATTGTGACAGAGCAAGTGTATCCTGCCTAAACCTCAAACCCTCACCTTCATACTTATTGTGACAGAGCAAGTGCATCCTGCCTAAACCCTAAACCCTCACCTCCATATATATTGTGACAGAGCAAGTGCATCCTGCCTAAACCCTAAACCCTCACCTTCATATATATTGTGACAGAGCAAGTTCATCCTGCCTAAACCCTAAACCCTCACCTTCATATATACTGTGACAGATCAAGTGTTTCCTGCCTAAACCCTAAACCCTCACCTTCATATATATTGTGACAGAGCAAGTGTTTCCTGCCTAAACCCTAAACCCTTACCTTCATGTAAATTGTGACAGAGCAAGTGTTTCCAGACTCCCCCTCAGGCTTGACCATCCAAATGGTGTTGACGCTAAAACACTCGCGGAATGGGATGTTCAGCATATTCATGGCGGTTGCAAACACCAATACATCACCTGCACCACACACAGGTCGGTAAGGTAAGTATGGTAGTATGGTAGTGTTGTAGTGAATGGGATGTTCATGGCAGTGAAAATCACCAAATCATCACCTGCACCACACACAACATAAGAAAGGTTGGTAAGGTAAGTATGGTAGTGAGGTAGTGTGGTAGTGAATGGGATGTTCATGGTGGTCTACAACAGTACTACAACCAGCACACCTGCCCATGCATAGTACTGCTTTCAACATACCTGCAAATGCATAGTACTACAACCAGCACTAAAGCACATGCACAGTACTACAAACAGCACACCAGCACATGCACAGTACTACAAACAGCACATATGCACATGCACAGTACTACAAACAGCACACCAGGACAAGCATAGTACTACAAACAGCACACCAGCACATGCACAGTACTACAAACAGCACACCTGCACATGCATAGGACTACAAACAGCACACCTGCACATGCACAGTACTGCTCTCAACATACCTGCCCATGCATAGTATTACAACCAACACATCTGCACATGCACAGTACTGCTGTCAACATATCTGCCCATGCATAGTACTACAACCAACACATGCACAGTACTGCTCTCAATATACCTGCACATGCATAGCACTACAACCAGCATACCTGCATATACATTGTATTGCTGCCGTTGGACACAGCTAGCATCAACAGGTGATGGCGGCTTCCTTGGTTGCACAAACGACATGGTGCGGCAGTAGCCTCCTGTTCCACTGCTCTCAAGCACGTAGTCAAACACCTGATGGCCGGGTTGGGTTGGGTTGGGTTAGTTTGGTTTGGTTTGGTTCTGCTCTCAAGCTCATAGTCAAACACCTGACGGCCGGGGTGGTTTGGGTTGGGTCAGGTTAGGTCAGGTTGGGTCAGGTTGGGTCGGGTTGGTTTGGGTTGTGCTAGTTTGGGTCGGGTTGGGTCGTGCTGGGTTGTTTTGGTTTGGTTGGTTTGGTTTGGGTCGTGCTGGGTTGGGTTGGGCTTACATTCAAGGGGCTATCCCACTGGAATCCAACAAGGAGTCAAACGTCTGACATCATGTAGTCGTGGTCCAGCACATAATTGATGGCATGCTTTTATTTGGCATGGGTTTGACACAGGATAGGTACAGCAGATAGTGAAGACAAGTCCTAGGCGGCGGCGAAAGCAACGTGGGACAAGTTCGATGCAGCGTCGCCTGCGACGCAAAAAAATGGCGGAAAGTGATCGCGACGGAGCAACAGGTGGCAAGGGAAGCGATAGATAGATACGCGACCGTTGGCTGACGTGTCAGGCTTTAAGTTTTTTGGTCAAACGGACAAGTGGGTAACCCTGGGGGCTCCCGCCCCCTTGAAGAGGGGGCTCCGCCAAAAATGGCGGAGGGTGTGGTCTATTAGAGAGACTGTGGCAACGGAATGGAGTGCGGCGGACAGAAGCCAGTTAGTTACGAGACACTTTGTTGAGACAATAGGCTTCGTGTGGTCGGTGTAAACCCTAAACCCTAAACTTGGTGGGACGCACAGGCATACCACGGGGTGTCCTTGGGGGCCCCCACCCCCCAGAAGGGGTGGCTCCGCCAAAAATCGATTTCGAGCCTCACCTACACATCAAGGGGTCCCAAGATGCTTTTGCCGTCAATGCTTGGTGAACCGCTGGTCACATGTCACATTACTAAGGTGTGTGACTCACCTCCACATCAAGGGGTCCCAGGATGCTTTTGTCATCAATGCTTGGTGTTCCACTTGGCTTCCAGGCGGTGATGTTCATGCTTCGCTGGCAGCCAGCCTGTATCAAGATGGGTTTGGGTTAGGGCTTGGGGGGGGGGGGGGGGGGGTAGGAAGGGGAGGGGAGTGGATGCTTGGTGTTCCACTGGGCTTCCAGGCGGTGATGTTCATACTTCGCTGGCAGCCAGCCTGTAACAAGTTGGATTTGGGCTTGGGTTTGGGCTTGGGTTTGGGGGGGGTAGGGATCGAATGCTTGGTGTACCACTTCCAGGCGGCGATGTTCATGCTTTGCTGGCAGCCAGCCTGTAACAGGTTTACAGTTGTGGTAGGAGGCGGTGTTGGTGTTGGTTTGGGGTGGTGCTGGGTTGAGGTTGGGTAGAAGGTGGGGTTGGAGGGAAGGGCAGGGGCAGTGGTGGGGTGGGGCGGGGGGGTTCATGTTCATGCGTTGCTGTCAGCCAGCCTGTAACAAGTTGGGGGCTGTGGTAGGTGACGGTGTTGGTGTTGGTTTGGGGTGGTGCTGGGTTCAGTTTGGGTAGAAGGTTGGGTTGAAGGTAAGGGCAGGGGCAGTGGTGGTGTTGGTGGGGTCATGTTCATGCTTTGCTGGCAACCAGCCTGTAACAAGTTGGGGTTTTTGGTAGGTGGCGGTGTTGATGTTGGTTTGGGGTGGTGCTGGGATCAGGTTGAGCAGGAAGAGGGGTTGGAGGTAAGGGCAGGGGCAGTGGTGGGGCGGGGCGGGGGGGGGGGGGGGGGGGGGGGGGGGTCTATGTTCATGCGTCGCTGGCAGCCAGCCTGTAATAGTTTTGCGGTTGTGGTAGGTGGCTGTGTTGATGTTGGTTTGGGTTGGTGCTGGGTTCAGGTTGGGTAGGAGGAGGGGTTGGAGGTAAGGACAGGGGCAGTAGTAGGGGGTGGGATGGGGGGGATATCATGTTTATGCTTGCTGGCAGCCAGCCTGTAACAGTTGGGGGTTGGGTTAAGGGTTGGGGTTGAGGGGGTCGTAGGTAGGGGGGTCAGAGTGGGGGTGGGGGTAGGGTAGGCGTGGGGTTGTAGGCAGGGAAGTTGATTGGAGTGGGGTGGGGTGGTGGGGTTGTTGTTGTTGTTGGTGGTGGTGGTGGTGGGGGGGTAGGGGAGTGAATGCTTGGTGTACCACTTGGCTTGTATGAAGTGATGTTCATGTTTCGCTGGCAGCCAGCCTGTAACAATCTGGGGTTGGGTGTCGGGGTTGGGGGGGGTCTAGGGGAGTGTATGCTTGGTGTACCACTTGGCTTCCAGGGGGTGATGTTCATGCTTTGCTGGCAGCCAGCCTGTAACAAGTTAGGTTTGGGTTTTGTTTTGTTTAGGTTTTTGGGGTTTGGGGGGCAGAGTTGGTGTTGGTGTTGGGTTTGGGTTGGGGGGGGGGGGCAGGAGGGTAGGTTGCGGTAAGGGCAGGGGCAGGGTGGGAGAAGGAGTTGAATGGTCTGGTTGGGGGTGTAGGCGGGGGAGTCGATGGGGGTTGGGTTGGGTTTGGGAGGAGGGGGGGGGGGGGTGGGGATGGTGGGAGGGGAGACAAATGTTTGTTGTAACACTTGGCTTCCAGGGGGTGATGCTCATGCTTTGCTGGCAGCCAGCCTGTAACACGTTGGGTTTGGGTTTTGTTTTGTTTAAGGGAGGGTCGGAGTTGGTGTTAGGTTTGGTTTTCTTTTTGTGTGTTTGTTGGGGGGGTGGGGGTAAGGGGAGGGGCAGGGTGGGGGGAAGAGTTGGGGGGGCAGGGTGGGGGTGTTGGCGAGGGAGTCGATGCGGGTTGGGTCGGGTTTGGAGAGGGGGGAGTCAATGCTTGGTGTACCGCTTGGCTTCCAGGCAGTGATGTTCATGCTTCGATGGCAGCCAGCCTGTAACAAGTGGGGTAGGGTGTGTTGGGTGTGTTGGGTGTGTTGGGTTGTGTGTTGGGTGTGTTGGGTGTGTTGGGGGGGGGAGGGAGGGGCGGAGTTAGTGTTTGTGTTTGTGTTGGGGGGGGGCGGAGTTGGTGTTGGGTTTGGTTTGGGTTTGGGGGGTAGGAGGATGGGTTGGGGTAAGGGCAGGGGAAGTGGTGAGAGGAGTTGGGGGTCAGGTTGGGGGTGTAGGCAGGGGAGTCGATGGGGGTTGGGTTGGGGTTGGAGGGGGGTCAGTCAATGCTTGGTGTACCGCTTTGCTTCCAGGCGGTGGTGTTCATGCTTTGCTGGCAGCAAGCCTGTTACAAGTTGGGGTTGGAGTTGGGGTTGGTGTGTGTTTGGGGGGTGGGGGTGGGGCAGGGGTAGGGGAGTGAATGCTTGGTGTACCATTTGGCTTCCAAGGGGTGACGTTCATGCTTCGCTGGCAGCCAGCCTGTCACGAGTTGGGTTTGGAGGTTTGGGGGGGGAGGGGGGGGGGGGAGTTGGTGTTGGGTTTGTTTTGGGGGGGGGGGGGGGGGGGGGGGATGAGGAGGGTGTTGGGAGTAAGGGCTGGGGCAGGGTGTCCTCCGCGTCGCAAGCGACGTGACAAATTGGCGGAGAGTGTTGTCTATCGGAGCGACAGGTGGCACCAGAATCGAGTGCAGTGGATTGAAGCCAGGGTTTATGACAGGGCTAGGGGCCAGTAAGGTTCAAGGCTTGGAAAACCCGGACAAACAGACAGGCAGACAATCAGGGTACTTCCATTGACCAAATTGGCCAGCGCTTTAGCGCACTTGAAAATTGAAAACCTACGCTTTGTAGTGCAAAAAACGCAAAAAATGCTTTCTGCGCCCACAGGGGGTTGCACAAAACTGCTCAAAGGGGCTCATAAAGGCAGCGCGCCAGCGCACGCTTGGAAGTACCCTGCAGACAATCACACAACAAGGGGGTCTGCTTAATAAAACAGTGTATATGCAGCATCTCACCTTTGAGTGTGTGTTGCGGAAGTAATCTGATTGGCTTGAAACGACATGGTCAAAGAAGTCATGCACGCAACATGGCATGGTAGCAGTTGCGATGCTCTTGTAGTCCTTGGGAATGTCAGGAGGCAAGATTTCCACGGGTGCCCACTTCTCTTCATGCTGCAGGTGAGGTAGAATTAATTAAATTGTTACACGTTGGCAGTTGCCATGCTCTTGTAGTCCTTGGGGATGTCAGGAGGCAAGATTTCCACGGGTGCCCACTTTTCTTATTGCTGCAGGTGAGGTAGAATTGAATTAAATTGTTAAATGCGTTTCCATCAAATTAAATTAAATTGGAGCATGGAAGCAGTTGCGATGTTCTTGTAGTCCTTTGGGATGTCAGGAGGCAAGATTTCCACGGGTGCCCACTTCTCTTCATGCTGCAGGTGAGGTAGAATTTAATTGAATTGTTACATGGTTTTTTTTATTGAATTGAATTCAATTGTTACATGCTTTTCCATCAAATTTAACTAAGTTGGAACATGTTGGCAGTTGCCATGCTCTTGTAGTCCTTGGGGATGTTAGGAGGCAAGATTTCCACGGGTGCCCACTTTTCTTCATGCTGCAGGTGAGGTGGAATGTAATTAAAGTGGTACATGCTTTTTCATTTTATTGCATTAAATTGTTACATGCTTTTCCATCGAATAGCATTTAATTTAGTTGTTACATGATTTTTCATTGAATCAAATCAATCGTTAAACAATTTTCCATACAATTTAATTGTAGCATGTTGGCGGTTGCGATGCTCTTGTGGTCCTTGGGGATGTCAGGAGGCAGGATTTCCACAGGTGCCCACTTTTCTTCATGCTGCAGACAATTTAATTGAATTAAATTGTGACATCCTTTTCATTGAATTGAATTAAATTGTAACATGCGGGCTGCTGCGATGCTCTTGTAGTCCTTGGGGATGTCAGGAGGCAAGATTTCCATGGGTACCCACTTTTCTTCATGCTGCAGGTGAGGTGGAATTAAATTAAATTGAATTGTTACATGCTTGTTCATATAGCCGAATTAAATTATAACATGCTTTTTCATGAATTAAATTAAATTGTAACATGTTGGCACTTGCGATGCTCTTGTAGTCCTTAAGGAGTCAGGAGGCAAGATTTTCACATGTGCCCACTTTTCTTCATGCTGCAGGTGAGGTGGAATTAAATTAAATTGAATTGTTACATGCTTGTTCATATAACCGAATTAAATTATTACATGCTTTTTCATGAATTAAATTAAATTGTAACATGTTGGCACTTGCGATGCTCTTGTAGTCCTTAAGGAGTCAGGAGGCAAGATTTTCACATGTGCCCACTTTTCTTCATGCTGCAGGTGAGGTGGAATTAAATTAAATTGAATTGTTACATGCTTGTTCATATAACCGAATTAAATTATTACATGCTTTTTCATGAATTAAATTAAATTGTAACATGTTGGCACTTGCGATGCTCTTGTAGTCCTTAAGGAGTCAGGAGGCAAGATTTTCACATGTGCCCACTTTTCTTCATGCTGCAGGTGAGGTGGAATTAAATTAAATTGAATTGTTACATGCTTGTTCATAGAACTGAATTAAATTAAATTGTTACATGCTTTTTCATAGAACTGAATTAAATTGTTACATGCTTTTTCATTGCGCTAAATTAAATTGTTACATTATTTTCCACAAAATTAAACTCACTTCAGTTTACTTTTCCTCATGATGCAAGTGAGGTGGAATTTAATTAAATTGTTACATGCTTTTTAACTTCATTCAATTTAATAGTTACATGCATTTTCATCAAATTAAATTGTAACCTGTTGGCTGTTGCGATGCTCTTGTATTCATCTGGGGTGTCAGGATGCAATATTTCCACTGGTACCCACTTCTTGCTTTACTGCAGCAGGCGATTTGGAATTTAATTTAATTTAATTGCTACATAGTAGCTGTTAATGCTTTACCATTTAATTGAAATACATTTAATTTCATGTTCATGTAATTTAATTGTTACATGGTAGCTGTTGTTCCACTGGTGCCCAGTTCTCTTCATGCTGCAGGTGAGGTAATATTCAATTAAATTAAAATGTAACATGCTCTTTCGTTTAATTTAATTTAATTGCTACATGGTAGCTGTTGTTCCACTGGTGCCCTCTTCTGTTTATGCTGAAGGTGAGGTGTAATTTCGTTAAATTTAATTGGTGCATGCTTTCATTGAATTAAATTTAATTGTAACGTGGTGGCTGTTGCTCCACTAGTGCCCGCTTATCTTCATGCTGCAGGTGAGGTGTAGTTTAATTTAATTGTTACATTTTTTCCATTTAATTTCATTTAATGGTTACATGGTAGCTTTTGCTCCACTGGAGCCCACTTCTCTTTATGCTGCGGGTGAGGTGGAATGTAATTTAATCTAACCACCACCAATCCCAGCCCCCCCCCCCCCCACCTATCCCACTTTCAGCCACCACCACTCCCAGTCCCCCCCCCCCCCCCCCCCCCCCCCCCCCCCCCCCCCCCGCACACACACAGTCACCCCCCACACACACCATTAAAACTTACTGGAGGAGCCCAGTTAAAGATTGTTGACAACCGCCTTGTGAAGTCTCGCAATGCTTCACGAAACCACTTTCTGATCAACCTCAACTTGGGACGGAATACCGTAAAATACATAAAACGATCATTCAGGGGACCAGTGCAACATTGACAACCGGACCCTACCCCCCCACACACACATCTCCCACTGCCACCCCCACCCCACAGTCAGCCCCCCCCCCCACCACCACCACCACCACCACTAAAACTACTTACTGGAGGCGCCCAGTTAAAGGTCGTTGACAACCGCCTTGTGAAGTCTCGCAAAGCTTCAGCAGGTGAGCGTGCTGCTGGCGGTACAACTGACACATCCTCTGAGCAACATAATAAGGAGAGGAAGGTGCATGTCAAGGTGCGGCAGGGTGGGTGTGAGTGTGAGTGGGTGGAAGGTAGGGTGAGGCAGGGCTGGTGTATACGTGGGTGTAAGTGTGAGAGTGGAAGGAAGTGAAGTCACGCAATGCTTCTGCAGGTGAGCATGCTGCTGGCGGTACAACTGACACATCCTCTGATCAGCACAAACAGGAGAAGGAGGCGCATGTCAGGGTGAGTGTAAGTGGGTGTAAGGTAGGGTGAGGCAGGGTGGGTGTGAGTGTGAGTGTGAGAGTGGGTGGATGTCAGGGTGAGTGTACGTGGGTGTAAGGTAGGGTGAGGCAGGTTGGGTGTGAGAGTGGGTGGATGTCAGGGTGAGGCAGGGTTGGTGTGAGTGTGAGAGTGGGTGGAAGGTACGGTGGTTGTGAGTATGAGAGTGGGCGTGAGTGTGTGAGTGGGTGGATGGTGGTGAGGCAAGGAGAGTGGGAGTGTGGTGTGGTGGGGGAAGGAAGGGTGAGTTGTGGGGTGAGTGTGGTCTGTGAGGGTGGGTGTGGGTGTGAGAGTGGGTGTGAGTGTGGGTGTGAGTGTGAGAGTGGGTGTGAGTGTGAGAGTGGGTGTGAGTGTGAGAGTGGGTGTGAGTGTGAGAGTGGGTGTGAGTGTGAGAGTGGGTTGAGTGTGATTGTGGGAGAGTGGGTGTGTGTTGTCTGTGGGAGGTGAGAGTGGGTGTGATGGTGAGAGTGGAGTTTGATTGTGAGAGGGGGTGTGAGTGGTGAGAGTGGGGCGTGATTTTGGATTGTGAGAGGGGGTGTGAGTGTGGGATGTGGGGTTTGAGTGTGATGTCGCGAGTGGGCGTGAGTGTGAGGAGTGGGTTTGAGTGTGAGGTGGGTGTGCGTGTGTGTGGTTGAGTGTGAGAGTGGGTGTGAGGTGAGAGGGGTGAGTGGGTTGTGAGGGGAGGAGAGAGGGGTGAGGTGAGAGGGGTGTGAGTTGTGGAGAGTGGGGTTGGAGTGGAGATGAGGTAGTGTGAGTGGGAGAGGTGGGGTGAGGGGAGAGTGGGTGTGAGTGTGATTGTGAGAGTGGGTGTGAGTGTGTGAGGTGAGAGTGGGTGTGTGAGGTGCGAGAGGGTGAGTGTTGAGCGTGAGTGTGCGGGGGAGTGGGATGTGTGAGAGTGGGTTTGAGTGGGAGAGTGGGAGGAAGTGAAGTCATGCAAAGTTTCAGCAGGACAGCGTGCCACTGGCGGTACACCTGACATTTCCTCTGAGCAACACAATAAGTAGGGGAAGGTGCATGTCAGGGTGAGGCAGGGCGGGTGTGAGTGTCAGAGTGGGAGAAAGGTAGGGTGAAGCAGGGCTGGTGTGAGTGTGGGTTGGTGGAAGGTACGGTGGGTGTGAGTGTGAGTGGGTGGAAGGCAGGGTGGGTGTGAGTGTGAGAGTGGGTGGCAGGTACAGTGAAGCAGGGCTGGTGTGAGTGTGAGGGTGTGGATGGTAGGGTGGGTGTAGGTGTGAGTGTGGGTGGAAGGTAGGTTGGGTATATGTGTGAGTGTGGGTGAAAGGTAAGGTGGGTGTGAGTGTAATAGTGGGAGGAAGGTATGGTGGGTGTGAGTTGGTGGATGGTAGGGTGGGTGTGAGTGTAATAGTGGGAGGAAAGTAGGGTGCGTGTGAGTGTGAGAGTGGGTGAATGGTAGGGTGGGTGTGAGTGGGTGGATGGTAGGGTGGGTGTAGGCGTGAGTGTGAGAGTGGGTGCAGGTAGGGTGGGTTTGAGTGTGAGAGCGGGTGTAGGTGTGAGTGTGGGAGGAAGGTAGGGTGGGTGTAGGTGTGAGTGTGGGTGAAGAGCAGGGTGGGTGTGAGTTTGAGAGTAGTTAGATGGTGGCGTGTGTGTAGGCGTGAGTGTGAGAGTGGGTGGAAGGTAGGGTGGGTATGCTGCAGGACATTCCTGGAATAACCTGTTATCTTCATGGTAATGATAACGCCTGGTGGGGCGTGGTATTAAGGGAACCCGTCGTAAGCGGGTAGAGAGCGGTCTTTTACCTCAACTGGACAAGCTACGACCGCGGTTGACACCGATCTGCAACGCCCAGGGCGACCGTAGGGGGAATCGAACCCCCGACCCTGCATCCTCAGAGCGATTTGGTGTACCACTAGACCAATTGATTCGCTGAAAGGGGCTCTCTTGTTGGTATAAAAGCAGTACATATCATGCATATAGCAAAATCCATTACACATGCATGCAACCCGCATCTCAACTTCTATTGCTCATGTATGCTCCCAACATGCACATGACGAGACGCATCACACGTGCATGCAACCCGTGTGCACATATTCACTTATATCATATATGCATTCATGCGCCCCCCATGAGCATATCCACCTATATTGTTCATGTAAGCACCCAACATGCACATATCCACACTCATCACACATGCATCACACATGCATGGATCCCCTGTGCACATATTCACATGATATTGTACACAAATGGTAACTTTAGCATTTATATTCCCAAACACATGTTTGCGCACATCTTTGGATGGGTCACATATGCTGTAGTAGGTACAGACACCCTGTACTCTAATTATTAGCAGTGAATTGTAGCTTTTTGGCCCAAACAACTGATAATTGTTTTTTGTTTCTTCACTTGCGATGCATAGATGTGCTCTCATGAGAATGTGACGTAAGTACATACTATTTTTGATACCTAAGCAATCATATCTTAGGTATCAAATGATATCTAAATACATGCACATACTCGCATATGTCACACATGCATGCAACCCTCGTGCACATACTCACATCTATCACACATGCATCCAACCCTCATGCACATACTCACATATATCACAAATGCATCCAACCCTCATGCACATACTGGCATCTATCACACATGCATGCAACCCTTGTGCACATACTCACATATATCACACATGCATGCAACCCTTGTGCACACATACCATAAGTGCGCCTACCCTTTTGTAGGAGTGGCAACGCCATTTATACTGAATCCTTGGTGCCCATGGTTTGTGCCTGGAGACCCATGTCCTGGGGTGAAAGTCCTTTCACAAATAAAAAATTACTTACATCTATCTCACATGCATGCAAGCCTTGTGCACACATCAGCACCTGTCATGCTATCATGTCCACGTCCTAGGGCTTTTCTTTTCGGCTTTTCTTAGCAGCCTATAGGCAGCTCCCTGAGCCAGCCACTACATCTGGACATTACAGCAGTTCTGAACAGCTAGAAGGTGCTCTAGGTTGTGTTAGATTGGGCTGACTAGCCCGTTAGGGAATCTGCCCAGAAGCTGTTGCTCGGAGCTGAGTAGAAATCTCACGCACATGGCCACACCTATCATTAGGAAACGGCATTATGATATCATATGATGCCAGGCCATCTTATGATATCATATTATACCGGTAGTCTGCTAGGCTAAAGTTACCATGTATAGACAATATCATATGTAGCCGTTTCCTACTTATAATGGAACAAACTACACAAATGGACCACATTGTATTCACGAGACCAGGAGTGCAAAGATGGACCTGTGATCCCTAAAAACAACGGTGAGATTGCCCCCCCCCCCCCCCCCCCCCCCCCCCCCTCCACACACACACACACACACACACACACACATACACAAATATAAATAAAAGGCACGGCCGGGCATGAGGAAAAAATACACGCCGAACACATTATATGCATGAGACAACCCTAATGCATGGAACAAGCTGTTTGCAGTGCACAAACTGATACATGGAAAAAACCTTGCACGAGTGAAATTCCCAAGTCACCCCATAGTAACTCTAACAACCATATAAAAGTGCATATTATATGATGTTCACCAAAGGTGAATATGATATCATATGATATCATATGATATCATATGTAAGTGGTAAATCTGGCCTAGCTTGACCGCCGTCGTTGCATGAAATCGTATGATGACATGACATGATACTGATGTTACATATGTATACATCGTGCTGGTTGCAGCTTACCTAGGTTACCTCCACCAAAAATTGCCCTCAGCAGCTTCAGCCCTGCTAGGGCTACCACTGCTCCCCCCCCAACGTGCACCAGCTGCTTGTTCACGCTCCGATCTCGCCTATCAGACCCTCGCCGCTTCACGATTGCGTTAGAAGGCTCTGCTGGAGTCTGACTCGTTGGCTTCGCCATGGCTGCTGCCTAGTTGACTGGTTGGCTGAATTTTACGCAGGACCCGACAGCAACGTTGACGACTTCTCTCCCAGTTCCTCTTCTCGCTCGGAGTGGTTCTGTTGTTGTGGTTGTTTGGTCTGGTCGGGCTAGGTTCGGTCCTCTTCTTGCTCTAGAGGCACTTTCCCTCGCCGGTCATGCCAACGCGGCGACTTCAGCCACGCTCGCCTAGGCTACCTACGAATCCAGAATCGAGCGAAGATGGTCCAGGGGAAGCTGGATTGAATCGTATGGAGATAAATTGCGCAGTGGAGGAGTCAAAAGCAGCATGCACTGCTCCCGATGGCTAGGTCGATGACAATGCGCGCGGCAGAAACGCAGAACAGCCTGAAGCTTCTCTATCGTAATCAGAAGGTGGAGACGGTGAAACGTTGATCGCTATTTTGGATGCTGAGTCTCGCACGCTATGGATGACTTGCGTTTTTTCTAGTTCTGAAAGCTGACCGAAGCTGCCACAAGCTGGCGCTGGCGGTCATGCCATGGGCACAGGTGTGAAGAGGCTGCCGTGGAAGTGTGACTTTGTCCGCGTCAGACAATCCATAGGCCTAACCAACACAACCAACACAGCGTGCAACCCAACCGACCCAACGACTGGCTCTTCCAGAGGTGCAGTCGAGCGATGCTCCCATGCTCCTTCCCCGCATAGATCAAGCGGCATTCCGGCTTCAACTTCTGATCCAATTGCATCCACACAACCGCACACAAGCAAAACTTGAGGTTTTTAAATCCCCCCAAATACCCCACTGGCAGTAACAGCCCCCCCCCCCCCCCCCCCCCCCCCCCCCCAGCACCCCCCCAGACACTAGCACCCCCCAGGTACCAACATCCCCTAGGCGCCAACACCGTCCAGGCATCAACACCCCCCGGGCACCAACACCCACAGACACCGACACCCCCCACCGACCCCACAGGTACCAACAGCACCACCCACAGCATCCTCCACCCAGGACTGAAGTCTGTTACCCATGGCCAGCATTGCCAAAACAGGCACAGGCTACTGCTTTGATGAACGCATGATGTGGCACAACCCAGGTTGGATTTTATTGGAATGATTGTATGTATGTTGCTACAGCCTCATTGATACGAGCACCTTGGGCGCATACCTGCTTTGTGCATTCTGTTGCATTGCCTGTTCTTGTTTGCAACTGAAATGCATGCTGTAACAGTCCAGGGGTAGACCAAATAGGCTGAAGGGACTTAAGGTTAAACTTAAGGGAATTTGTTGGAATCCATCTCCTGGTAGTCAACAGGTATCTTTCAGTGAATCAAATGGTATAGTGGTACACCAAATTGCTTTGAGGATGCAGGTTCGGGGGTTCAATTCCCCCTACGGTCGCCCTGAGCGTTGCACGTCGTTGTCAACCGCGGTGGTAGCTTGTCCAGTTGAGGTAGAAGACCGCTCTCTACCCGCGTACGGCGGATTTCCTTAATACCAAGACAGGTTCCTTTAATACCACGCCCCACCAGGCATCATCATAACATGTAGCTTGTTTATTTGAGGGGGCCTGACAGGCTGACCCTCCTCCTCAGTGTCCTCAATGTGTGTGCTTTGTGGGTGGGTGGGTCAGTGGGTTGGCGGTAAGGTGGTGGCTTGGTTGCTTATTTGGTTGGTTGTTAGACAATGCCCATGGCACTTAGTATGACAGGCTGGCCCTCCTCCTCAGTGTCCTCAACGTGCGTGCTTAGTGGGTGGGTGGGTAAGTAGGGTGGTGACTTTGTTTCTTATTTGGTTGGTTGCTAGACAATGCCCATGGCACTTTGTATGACAGGCTGACCCTCCTCCTCAGTGTCCTCAATATTTGTTCTTGGTGGGTGGGTGGGTAAGTGGGTGGGCGGTAGGGTGGTGGCTTGGTTGCTTATTTGGTTGGTTGTTAGACGATGCCCCTGGCACTTTGTATGACAGGCTGGCCCTCCTCCTCGGTGTAGTCGAGGTGCGTGCTTAGTGCATGGGTGGGTGGGTAAGTGGGTGGTAGGGTGGTGGCTTGGCTGCTTATTTGGTTGGTTGTTAGACAATGCCCCTGGCGCTTTGTATGGCAGGCTGCCCCTCCCTCTCGGCGTCCTCAAGGTGCGTTCTTTGTTAGGGGCAAGTCCCTTAAGCCTGCTTGGTTACCCCTGCACTGTAACAACATCAGGCAGCTATCACTGTTCAACGAATGGCTCAATGGCAGAGCTCCTTGAACGACGTAGGTGCCAGGCTCGAATCCCCACGGGTGTGCTTAATTGTTCTCGGTCGCTATCAACCGCCATGGTAGCTTTGTCCATGTAAAGTAGCAGCTCGTTCCCTCCCGCCGTAAGACGGGGCTCCCTTAATACCACGCCCCCCCAGGTGTTATCATTACAGGCAGCTGGGTGGCAAGCTTGCCTCCATGGGTCTCAAGGTGAAGGCACTCACCCGGTGTGTCCTATCTAAGGATTCTTGGTGGGGTTCAGGTCATAGATGTTTTTGGGCGGTGCCCCCCCTTCTGTGTTACCCCCTTGTCCGTTTGTGCGACAGAAAAATTGAAGCCCGACACGTCAGCCAACTGTTTCATAACTTACTGGCTTCAGTCAGCTCCATCGTTGCCACCTTTCGTTCCGTTGCCAACACACTCCGCCACAATTCTGCGTTGCTTGCGACGCTGAATAGGACTTGTTATTTTTAGCCCTTCCTGTCATGGTTGGGCAAGTCCCTTGAGCCTCCTTGGCTTCCCCTGGACTGTAACAACATACATGCACACACGTGGATGCATGCAACAATTACTATTTTGACAAAATTGGGCCAAGTTAATGAGTAATGTTTTGAACACTGTGTTACTGCTGAAGACATGGAGCAGCCTTACAGGCTGGAGCCATGTTACCAAGTCAGGGCAACAATTCTTATTCTTCAATTGAGCTTCCTTGCATAGCCCTACAATGATGATTATTGATACCATGCAATAATGATTATTGATACCATGAAGTATGTCAGGCCGTAATTGAAATTGAAAGTGTTACATCCGTGTAATACTCACAGGACGTGAAGTTAAGGACACCATAGTGTAAGCCGAAGCTAGCCATAGTCACCGTACCCACCCACCTACCCACCCACCCACCTACCTACCCACCCACCTACCTACCCACCCACCCACCCGCCGTACCCACCCACCTACCTACCCACCCACCTACCCACCTAGCCATAGTCTCTGTAATGTCATGCCGTATGAACATACATGTAACAATGCTTCTTCCAAACCAAACTTCCTTGCAAAGCCATGCAATCCAAACCAACTTCCTTCCAAACCAAACCAACTTCCTTGCAAAGCCATGCAATCCAAACCAACTTCCTTGCAAACCAAACCAACTTCCTTGCAAAGCCATGCAATCCAAACCAACTTCCTTGCAAACCAAACCAACTTCCTTGTAAAGCCATGCAATCCAAACCAACTTCCTTCCAAACCAAACCAACTTCCTTGCAAAGCCATGCAATCCAAATCAACTTCCTTGCAAACCAAACCAACTTCCTTGCAAAGCCATGCAATCCAAACCAACTTCCTTGCAAACCAAACCAACTTCCTTGCAAAGCCATGCAATCCAAACCAACTTCCTTGCAAACCAAACCAACTTCCTTGCAAAGCCATGCAATCCAAACCAACTTCCTTACAAAGCCATGCAAACCAAACCAACTTCCTTGCAAAGCCATGCAATCCAAACCAACTTCCTTGCAAAGACATGCAATCATTATTATTGGTACCATGCAAATTGTCAAAATATGTACACATACATGCAATCATAATTATTGATACCAGGCAACATGTCAAAACATGCACACATACATGCAATAATCATTATTATTGATACCAAGCATCATGCCATAACATGCACACATACATGCAATCATTCGTTTGATACCAAGCATCATGCCAAAACATGTACACATTCATGCAATACTTATTATTGGCACCATGCAATTCTTCAAAACATGTACACATACATGCAATCATTATTATTGATACCAAGCATCATGCCAAAACATGCACACATACAGGCAATCATTCGTTTGATACCAAGCATCATGCCAAAACATGTACACATTCATGCAATACTTATTATTGTCACCATGCAATTTTTCAAAACATGTACACATACATGCAATCATTATTATTGATACCATGCATCATGTCAAAACATGTACACATACATGCAATCATTATTATTGATACCATGCATCATGCCAAAACATGCACACATACATACAATCATTCGTTTGATACCATGCATCATGTCAAAACATGTACACATACATGCAATCATTATTATTGATACCTAGCATCATGCCAAAATATGTACACATACATGCAATACTTATTATTGATACCATGCATCATGTCAAAACATGTACACATACATGCAATCATTATTATTGATACCATGCATCATGCCAAAACATGCACACATACATGCAATCATTCGTTTGATACCATGCATCATGTCAAAACATGTACACATACATGCAATCATTATTATTGATACCTAGCATCATGCCAAAACATGTACAAATACATGCAATCATTATTATTGGTACCATGCAATTTGTCAAAGCATGTACACATACATGCAATCATTATTATTGATACCATGCATCATGCCAAAACATGTACACATACATGCAATCATTATTATTGATATCATGCAGTATGTCAGACCATATGTACATAAGTAGGGAACGGCAAATCATACGATGTTGACCAAAGACGAGTATGATATCATATGATATCATACGCAAATCGTATTATTTAAAATCATGTGATTTGATGCCCAGGCCAAAGTTACCTAGTCAGACCGCTGGCCTCATATGATATCATATTGCCGATCCCTATACATAAGTGTAACATGCAACAATTATTCTTCTGCAATGAAGGAACGAACATAGGGACAGGCAGATCACATGATGTTGATTAAAGGCGAGCATAATATCATATGATATCATACATACTGCATCATATGATAGTATATATTAATGTAAACTCCAGCAAACTCATACTGCCGGCATCATATGATATCATATGATGACATGATATCATATGATGACATGATATCATATGATATCATATTGCCGTTCCCAATACACTCATGCATCGCATTGTATGGCCGCACAGCTACATCACCACACATGGCGAGTTGTTTTGCAGGCTACCAACTCATCTTCTTAAACCTAGGTATATACATGCATGGCATTGCATGGCCGCACAGCTACATCACCACACATGGCGAGTTGTCTTGCAGGCTACCAACTCATCTTCATCAATCTAGGTATACACATGCATGGCATTGCATGGCCGCACAGCTACATCACCACATATGTCCAGTTGTCTTTAAGGCTACCAACTCATCTTCTTCAACCTAGGTATGTACATGCATCGCAATGCATGGCCGCACAGCTACATCCATGCTTATGGCGAGTTGTCTTGCAGGCTACCAACTCATCTTCATCAATCTAGGTATACACATGCATGGCATTGCATGGCTACACAGCTGCATCACCACATATGGCGAGTTTTCGGGCTACTAACTCTTCTTCTCCAATATAGTTCTATACATGCATCGCTTTGCAAGGCCACACAGCTACATCTTCAACACAGGTTCCCTGCAGATCCATGCAACAATTTTACTTCAGACCATGCAACATGTACATGCAACAATTAAACTTGATACCATGTGGTATATCAGACCATACGTACGTAAATGTAACATGTTACAGTTTTGCTCCTTCAACACGGGCTCCCTGCAGAGCCTGTACCTGGAGCAAGCTAATAATGGGGGATGATGTGGATATATCATATATATTATAGCCCCTTGCGATAGTCTAGATGTATCTTGCTTATTTATGATTGGGAAAATCCAAATAGCCTAATTTTATTTCCCTTGACTGTATATCCCTTGACTGTATCAACATACATACATGCATCGCATCGCATGGCCACACTACTACACACTACTACAAGGCGAGATGTCTTTCAATTCTTTTTATTTTTAGCCCTTCCTGTCACGGTTGGGAAAGTCCATTTAGCCTATTTGGCCTACCCCTGTACTGTAACAGACAGACAGACAGACAGACAGACAGACAGACAGACAGACAGACAGACAGACAGACAACAGACAGACAGACAGACAGACAGACAGACAGACAGACAGACAGACAGACAGACAGACAGACAGACAGACAGACAGACAGACAGAGGCTAACAATTCTTCTTCTTCAACGCAGGTTCCCTGCAGAGCCTGTACCTTGAGCCAGCTAAGCATTGGGAGAATGTAGAGACAAAGAGGCGATTCCACAATTTGGTTGCAGTGTCGGGTCTGTTAGATCAGTTGCATCCACTCAAGGCGCGGCCTGCCACTGTTGCTGAGCTATCCAGGGTGCATGACCCTGCATACATCAAGTCTATTCAGACTCTGAGTGCTGATGATACCAAGGGTCACCACACATGTGAGTGCTTATGATACACAAATGCTATTGCTGATGCTGATGCTGGTGATACGAAGCGACACAACACACGGTGTGGTGATGATACCTAGGGTCGCCACACATGTGAGTGCTGATGATACACAAAGACGCCACACATATGAGTGCTGATGATATGAAGGGTCCCAATACATGTAGCACGACCCAGCCTACATCCAGACCATTTAGACTGTGAGTGCTGATTACACGAAGAGACACAACACTTGTGAGTGCTGATGATATGAAGAGACACAACACTTGTGAGTGCTGATGATATGAAGAGACACAACACATGTAGCATGACCTCGCCTACATGCACACAAATACACACAAATACATAAACACATACACACAAAAACACACTCGCACGCACGCACATACACACAAATGCAAGCACACACGCACTCACATACACACAAATACACACGTACACACACATACACACACGCACACATACATACGCATACACACAAATGCACCCAAACATACACACATACACACATACTCATACACTACAGCACTCCGCTCAAATCGAACAGCACTTAACCAAAACCATCAACCTTGAACTCTACATTTGGTCGCAGCCCCCCGTAACAGCTCAGCGCATCTGCCCGGTGGGGGGGATGGCGCGACATTCGGCCCCGGGGGGTATGACATTGCTGCCAGGTCAGCAGGAGCAGGGATAGAGGCTGTGACAGCTGTGCTGAATGAAGAAGTGAAGAATGCCTATGTCTTGAACCGCCCACCAGGTATGTTGGTCTGAGTGTGTATGTAAGTGTGTATATGAGTCTCAGTATGTTTGTAAGTCTGAGTATGTCATTGAGTGTGTGACTAAATGTGTTTCTAATTGTGATTGCGTATGTCAGCGTGAATGTGTAAGTGAGCGTATGTCTTGAACCGCCCACCAAGTATTTAGGTTTGAATGTGTATGTAAGTGTGTATGTAAGTCTGGGTGTGTGACTAAATGTGTTTTAAATTTTGATTGTGTATGTAAGCGTGAATGTGTGAGTGAGTGAGTGTATTTCTGAGTGTGTATGTAAGTGTGCACGGCAGCCAACAGTCTCGTAGCTAACTCCCTTCCGTTGCCACCTGTCGCTCCGTTGCGAACACTCTCCGCCATTTCTTAGCTTGAGACGCTGTATATAACTTGTTACGTTTGATTGCGTATGTTAGCATGGATGTGTGAGTGAGCATGTCTTTTACTGCACACCATGTATTTAGGTCTGAGTGTGTATGTAAGTGTGTATGTGTGACCGAGTTTGTGACTAAAAATGTATTATAGTGTGAGTGTGTGACCGAGTCTGTGACTAAAAGTGTATTGAAGTATGAGTGTGTGACCGAGTCTGTGAATTAGTGTGTAGTGAAGTGTGAGAGTGTGACCGAGTCTGTGACTAAGTGTGTATTGAAGTGTGAGTGTGTGAACGAGTTTGTGACTAAGAGTGTATTTAAGTGTGAGTGTGTGACCGAGTGTGTGACTAAGTGTGTATTGAAGTGTGATTGTGTGACCGATTTTGTGACTAAGTGTGTAATGAAGTGTGAGTGTGTGACCGAGTCTGTGACTAAGTGTGTATTGAAGTGTGAGTGTGTGACCGAGTTTGTAACTAAGAGTGTACTTAAGTGTGAGTGTGTGACTAAGTGTGTTTTGAAGTGTGATTGTGTGAACAATTTTTTGACTAAGTGTGTATTGAAGTGTGAGTGTGTGACTAAGTGGGTTTAAACCCTAAACCAAACAAAAAAGCAAAAAAACGCCAAAGCAAACTTAACCTAATCTAACCTAACCTAACCTAACCTAATCCCTCATCCCCACCCTGTTTCCAGGCCACCATGCGGAGAGGAGTGAAGGGTGCGGATTCTGCATTTTCAACAACATTGCTGTGGCAGCTGCACATGCCATGGAGGTGCACGGCCTTAGCCGCATCGCTATTGTTGATTATGTAGGTAACTCTAGTTACTTTAACTCTGGTTACTTTTGAAAACAACTTTGTAACAGTACTTAAAACCCTTTTTAGTAAAACTAGATTTTTTCAAAACTGAAAAGGTTGCTAAAAAACTTTAGTTGAACTGAACTTTACTAAATACTTTACTTTGTAACTTAACTAATACACTTTTTACTATTGTAGATTATGCAGGTACCTACTGTTTTTGAGGGGGGGCTACACTTACCAACTGCTAGGCAGCTCCCTTTCCCGGTCCTTGGGTGTACAGGTGTGTCCTTGTGTGCACATGCCATGGAGGTGCATGGCCTTAGCCGCATTGCTATAGTAGGTTATGTAGGTAACTCCAGTTTATTTGTTGGACACGTGCTGGCTTGGCAGACTTCGAGGAGGGGCGATTGTTGATTATGTTGGTACTTCTGTTTGTTTGTTGGGAATCACGTAGCAGCTGCTAGGCAGCTCCCTTTCCCGGTCCTTGGGTGTACATGTGTGTCCTTGTGTGCACATGCCATGGAGGTGCATGGCCTTAGCCGCATCGCTATGGTAGATTATGTAGGTACTGTTTAATTTATGTAGTTCCTTAGTAGTTTATGTTGGTCCTGTGTAGATTATGCAGGTAACTACTGTTTGTTTGTGGGATTGCACGAACCAGCTGCTAGGCAGCTCCCTTTCCCTGTCCTTGGGTGTACATGTGTGTCCTTGTGTGCACATGCCATGGAGGTGCATGGCCTTAGAAGCATCGCTATGGAAGATTATGTAGGTGCATGGCATGGAAGCACTCAGGTGATGTAATGATAACGCCTGGTGGGGCGTGGTGTTAAGGGAGCCCGTTGTACGCGGGTAGGGAGCGGTCTTCTACCTCAACTGGACAAGCTACCATCGCGGTTGACAACGACCTGCAACGCCAAGAGCGACCGAAGGGGGAGTCGAACCCCCGACTCTTCATCCTCAAAGTGATTTGGTCTACCACTAGACCAATGTATATCACTGAAAGGGGCTTCTCAGGTGATGTACATGATGCATCACCAGGGTACTTCCATTGACCAAATTGGCCAGCGCTTTAGGGCACTTGAAAGAAAACAAACTGCGCTTTGTAGTGCAAAAAGCGCAAAAATTGCTTGCTGCGCCCACAGGGGTTGCAAACAACTTTGTGAAACGAGCAGTGGGGCTCAAAAAAGGCAGCGCGCCAGCGCGCAAAAGCGCGCACTTGGAAGTACTCTGTGCATCACATGAATGAGAGTCACGCACACAGGGTTCCAAATATCGTCATTGTTACACGATTATTGTGTGATATTCATATATCTAGACTAGTAGGTGACCGTATGACCGTTGGCCACACCTTGGTGGGTCTGCCCCCCCCCCCCCCCCCCCCCTCCCCCCCCTCCTACACACACTCACACCCCAACTACACACACTCAGGATGTACCCAATGAAAACCATGGTGCACATCCTTGTGGGTCTGATATATATATATATATATATATATATATATATATATATATATATATATATATATATATATATATATCGTGATAATCGTGGAACCAGGGTGATATGGAAAACCGTACACATCATCCTCAACCTCTTACCGCACAGGACGTTCTGTCTCATACTTACAGTTTGTGTTTTTTATCATACTTCCTGATGCGCAGGACATACACCACATGAACGGCACCCAGCACATATTTCTGACACCTGACACCTGACACCTGACACCTGTCTGATACTAAAAGTTTGTGTTTTTCATCATACTTCCTAATGTGCAAGAAGTACTCTGCAAGAACGGCACCCAGCACATGTTTCTGGCACCTGACTGATGTGTACAGTTTGTTTATTTCATCACACTTCCCAATATGCCAGAAGTACACCACGGGAACCGCACCCAACGCACATATATATGTAGGGAACGGCAAATCATATGATGTTGACCAAAGACGAGCATGATATCATATGATATCATACAAAAATCATATGATTGAATATCATATGATATGATGCCCCACGCCAAAGTTACCTAGTCAGACCGCCGGCATCATATGATATCATATGATATCATATGATGACATGATATCATATGATATCATATTGCCGACCCCTAAATATATGACACCTATCACCTGACACCAGACTGATATTTACAGTTTGAGTTTTTCATCATACTTCCTATTGTGCAGGACGTAGACAACTTGAACAACACTCATCACACATATCTGACACCTGACACCTGTCTGGTATTTAAAGTCTGTGTTTTTCATTATACTTCCTAATATGCAGGATGTACACCTCGTGAACGGCAGCTCTCACATATTTCTGACACCTGACGCAGGTCACACCTGATACTTAAAGTTTGCATTTTCAATGCAATTCCTAATATGCAGGACGTACAACACATGATGAACGGCACCTCTCACATATTTCTGACACCCGACACATGTCTTGACGTTTAAAGTTTGCGTTTTCAATGCAATTCCTAATATGCAGGATGTACGCCTCGTGAATGGCACCCAGCACATCTATCTGACACCTGACACCTGACACCTGTCTGAAAGTTTTGTGATTTTCATCTCACTCCCTAGTGTGCTGGATGTACACCACGGAAACGGCACCTCCCACATCTATCTGACCCCTCACATCTATCGGACACCTCACATCTATCGGACACCTGACACCTGTCTCATACTTCAAGTTTTGTGAATTTCATCTCACTCCCTAATGTCCTGGACGTACACCACGGGAACAGCACCCCACACATATTTCTGGCAACCAACACATCTATCTGACATCTGGCACCTGTCTGATATTTATTTGCATACCGTTATTCATTACACTTCCTAATGTGCAGGACGTACATCACGGGAACGGCACCCAACACATCTTTGAAGATGATGACGAGTGATCTTTATCTATATACCAGGGTGTGGTGTTGGTGGTAGGGTGGTGGTGGTGGATGGTGGTGGTTGGTGATCAGTGGGTGGGTGGTAGTGGTTGGTGGTGGGGAGAGTGGGGGGTGGGAGGGGGGTAGTGGTGGGGTGGGTAGGTGGTGGGTGGTGGTGGGTGGGGGGAAGGGTGGTATGAGTGGTGGTGCGGTGGGAGTGGGGGTAGATGGTGGTGGTGGTGGGGGTGGTGGGTGGTGGATGGTGGGGGGTGGTGGGTTGGTGGGTGGCAGTGGTAGTGGGTGTGAGATGGTGGTGTATGATGGTGATGGTGGTGGTGGTGATGGTGGTGGTGGTGGGGATGTGTAGTGGTGGTGATGTGATGGTGGTGGGGGTGGTGGGTGGTTATGGTGGTGGTGTGGTGTGGATGGTAGTGGGGTGGATGGTGGGGTGGTGGTGGGTGGGTGGGTGATAATGGTGGCGAGGGTGGTGGTGGTGATGCGTAGTGGTGTGGTGATAGGGTGGTGCGTGGTGGTGGGTTGTTTATGGTAGGTGGTGGTGGGTGGTAGATGGATAGTGGGTGGTGATGGTGCGTTGGGGGTGGTGGGTGTGTAATGGGTGGGTGGTGGTGATTAGAGGTGGTGATGGGGATGGTGGTTGGTGAGTGTGGGGGTGGTAGTTGGGGGTTGGCTGGTGGTGGTGGGGATGGTTAGTGGTGGTGATGGTGATGGTTGGTTGGTTGGTCGGTGGGTTGGTGGGTGGGGAATGGTGTGAGGTGGTGGTGGTGGATGGTAGTGGTGGTGATGGTGATGGTGGTGGTGGGTGGTAGTGGTGGTGATGGTGGTGGTGGTGGTGGATGGTAGTGGTGGTGATGGTGGTGCTCTTTATATCTATCCATCAGGTGTGATAAATAAACGAATATATTGAACGCCTTATTATGAGGCGCGAGGTTGAGGGGGCAAGCCCATTTTCTTGCACTGGGGCCAACCACCAACCTGGTGAGATACTATAAAAAATATAGCCGGTTATGGTGTAGCCAAATAGGCTATAGAGACTTGCCAAACCTCAATATTTGGAAGGACTGTATACAAAACAAGCACTGGTGAACTGAAACCCAACAAATAGTTAACGGTAGGGGCCATGCAGATGAGTCCGTGCTATGCAGATGATTAAACCTCAATTAAATGTAGACCACTAAGGTATTGGAGGACCAGTTCCTGCACGTATGGTATGTTCCCCTAACTCAATTGGTGCACTTTGGTGCACGAGTAATCTAAAGCTTTCACATACATGCATGCACACACACACACACACACACACACACACACACACACGCACATGCACACGCACACGCACACACACACACACACACACACACACACACACACACACATACACACACACACACATACAATCATACATACATGGCTTGACTGATTATGTTGCTGCCATCTTGCAGGATAGCAACTACCCCCTTCACTTACTTCACTTAGACAACCCTTCTAAGTCGTAACCGACTCTACTTTTGTTATATTGCATGACTCTGTAGGTGTAGAGTTGAAGTAGTCCAGTGTGTGTGTGTGGTTGTGCAGTATCCCCAACGGATCGTAAACTCAAGGTTTACCATTCGTTGGGGATGTAGTTTTCCAGCCCCCCCCCCCCCCCCCCCCCCTCACCACCACCACCACCACCACCACCACCACCACCGTCACCACCGTCACCACCCACCCACCTCAGGCCCCCATCGGTAAAACTGGGTAACCTGCAATCAATTTAATTTGGCTAGCAGGCCACATCTTTCTTTATCTTGCATGACTTTGAAGCAAAAACTCAGGGGCCCCATCGGTTATCTGGCAGGACAGCAACTACCCCCTTCACTCAGACACCCTTTCTAAGTCATAACTGACTCTGCTTTTGTTATATTACATGACTCTGTAGCACGAGATTCCGTATTTGTGTATGTGTGCCCCTTTGTCATGCTTACAAACATACACATATACTCACTTTATGGATTGTATCTCGCACTGACACAGACATATTCATATTGTAGAATTATCTTGCTTGATTCTATAGCACAAACTCAGGGCCCCCATCGGTAAAACTGGGTCACCTGCAATCAATTTAATTTGGCTAGCAGGCCACATTGTTTTTTATCTTGCATGACACTGTAGCACGAACTCAGGGCCCCCATCGGTCATCTTGCAGGACAACAACTACCCCCTTCACTCAGGCACCCATTCTAAGTCGTAACTGACTCTGTGTTTGTTATCTTGCACCGATCTGTACCGAAACGCCCTAATCAGACACCCTTTGTGTCTACTTCTATGAGTATATGCTAAGCCGTAACTGATTCTGTTGTTGTTGTCGTGCATGACAACAACTACCCCCTTCACTTAGACACCCCTTCTAAGCCGTAACTGACTCTGCTTTGTTATTACTTGCATGGCTCTGTACCCCCACCCACCCCCCCCACTCACACAGCCATACACACACACACTACCTAAAACTAACTCAGGGCCCCCATCGGTTATCTAGCAGGACAACAACTACCCCCTTCATTCACACCCCTTTTAAGGGGAAACCGATTCTGCCTTTGTGATATTGCATGAATCAGTAGCACAAGCTCAGTGCCCCCATCGGTTATCTTGCAGGACAACAACTACCCCCTTCACTCACACACCCCTTCTAAGCCGTAACTGATTCTGCCTTTGTTATTACGCACATGACTCTGACCCCCCCCCATCCCCCCACCCCCACCCCCCACCCACCCACATACACACACACACACATCACCAAAAATTAACTCAGGGTCCCCATCGGTTATCTTGCAGGACAACAACTACCCCCTTCACTCAGGCCTTGTAACAGAGTGTGGCACTGGTAAGGGTCAGGGCTTCACCATCAACGTCCCCCTGCCCCCTGGATCAGGGTCTGGAGCTTACAAGGTATACAGCATTTCTGTTTTCGTTTTGTACGCACCCACCATTTCATTGATGTTCTGGTGTATGGTTGAACGCATGATGGTAAGGGTGAGGGCTTCACCATCAACATCCCCCCTGCCCCCTGGATCAGGGTCTGGAGCTTACAAGGTATACAGCATTTCTGTTTTGGTTTTGTACACCCCCACCATTTAAATGTTGTTTTAATTTGGATAGCAGCAATTGGGGCCAAAACCGGGTCGAAAGTAGCGATCGCTATATATAACGGGAAAATACGACTGCTGAGAAAACTACTAAGGGTGGAAAACAGGGATTTGTTTTTAATTTGAAAGTTTTTTTTTCTAGCTTCATGTTTTAAGGCCCCCTCCAGGGACAGCGTGATTGTATCTTTTTATAGCTTTTTAGGGCCATTTGGGGCAAATTTGTTTTTTCATTTCTTGATTTAATTTGTATAGCAGCAATTCGGGCCAAAACTGGGTTAAAAGTAGGGATCGCTTTATATAACGGGGAAATACTACTGCTGAAAAACACACCATCAACATCCCCCTGCATCCTGGATCAGGGTCTGGAGCTAAAAATGGTATGCAGGATTGCTGTTTCGGTCTCGGACACCCCCACCCCCACCCCCACCATTTCATCAATATTATGGTGTATGGTTGAAAGAATGATGGTAAGGGTGAAGGATTCACCATCAACATCCCCCTGCCCCCTGGATCAGGGTCTGGAGCTTAAAAGGTATGCAGCATTTATTTTCTTGTTTGGACACCCCCACCCCCACCATTTCATATATATTCTGGTGTATGGTTGAAAGAATGCTGGTAAGGGTGAGAAACACACCATCAATATCCAATACATTACATTACATTACATTACATTACATTACATTACATTACATTACATTACATTACATCACATTACATTACATTACATTACATTGCATTACATTACATTACATTACATTACATTACATTACATTACATTACATTACATGTTAAAGTCTACTTGACACCGCGAGGGTGTATGAGACTCTGTGCTTTAAACAAAAAGAAAAAGCATCCACAAAGCAAAAAACCCCATTTCATCAGGGGTGTGTCGAGGACAAACAAACCAAACTCCCAACAACCGTTTTGGTGGCGTAGGTATTAAACCCCCTAGAGCAGGAGCCAGATCTGAACCACTTACAGTGGTGGAGGTAAGAAGCTAACAAATGAGAAGTCGCAAGAAGAAAAAAAGGGATAATAAATTACGGTGCCACTAAGCAGTCCAGGGCTTCCTGTCTTGCTCTTCTTTTGGTAACAATATATGGACCTTTCTACTAGCATGGGTTGGGTACTGGCTCAGCTTTTAAATCAAGCAATCGAAAGTTTCATCAATCAGTGGTAAGCGACTGCATTATCAAGTTTGTTTTCAAGTACCGTCCATAAACATCTACCCTTCCAAGCACCCACCCCCGTTTCATGTTGTCTTTAGAAAGAAGGCCCATGAATGTTACTTTTAAAAGCAAATTCATAGATTAGTAGTTCTGGTTAAACTAAATGTTGATCAGAAAGAAGCGGGCTCCTGGACCAGGGTATGGAGCTTACAAGGTATTAGGATTGATGATGTTGATGATCAGTATTTTTTGGCAGAGCCCCCCCTTCTGGGCAGCGGGAGCCCTCAGGGTCACCTCGTTGTTTGTTTGTTTGTTTGTTTGTTTGTTTGTTTGTTTGTTTGTTTGTTTGTTTGTTTGTTTGTTTGTTTGTTTGTGCGACCAAGACGAAGCCTGACACGTCAACCAACAGTCTCGTAACCAACTGGCTTCGGTCCGCTCCATTCCATTTCCAAAACTTACCGCGCATTGTCTGCGCCGCTTGCGATGCTGCCTGGGCCTGCCTGGGAAACACACCATCAACATACCCCTGCCACCTTGACCAGGTTCTTGAGCTTACAAGGTATGCAGCATTGTTTTTGGGGGGGGGGCATTCCGCCCCCCCCCCCCCCCCCCCCCCCCCCACAACGGGGTCAAAAGTAACGATCGCAATATATATCGTGGAAAATATCCCTGGTGAGAAACACACCATCAACATCACCCTGGCACCTTGATTAGCTTCTGGAGCTTACAAGGTATCAGGATTGGTGATGGTGATAAATTGATGGTGGTGGTGGTGGTGGTGGTGATGAACTGATGATGCTGGTGGTGGTGATGATGATGATGATGATGAATATCGCAATCGTATATTGTTTTCATCTTTGCCCCCCCCCCCACACACACACACCACCACCACCACCACCACCACCACCACACACACACACACACACACACACACAGGCACAAATGCACTGACAGTTTATTCCCCTCCCTCTGACTTGCAGGCCGCATTTGAGCGAGTGGTGGAGCCATCCATATTTCAGTGTTTGACATTTATCGTTAACAAGCACCTTCAGCCCACTTGTCTACCCCTGGACTGTAACGTACACACGCACACACACACACACACACACACACACACACACGCACACACACACACAGGCATATATGCACTGACAGTTTATTCCCCTCTCTCTGACTTGCAGGCCGCATTTGAGCGAGTGGTGGAGCCATCCATATTTCAGTGTTTGACATTTATCGTTAACAAACACCTTCAGCCCACTTGGCTAACCCTGGACTGTAACAGACACACGCATGCACACGTGTACTGACAGTTCACCCCCCTCTCTCTGACCTGCAGGCCGCATTTGAGCGAGTGGTGGAGCCATCCTATTTCAGTGTTTGACATTTATCGTTGACAAACACATTCAGCCCACTTGGCTACCCCTGGACTGTAACATACACACACATGCACACGTGTACTGACAGTTCACCCCCCTCTCTCTGACCTGCAGGTCGCATTTGAGCGAGTGGTGGAGCCATCCTATTTCAGTGTTTGACATTTACCGTTGACAAACACATTCAGCCCACTTGGCTACCCCTGGACTGTAACATACACACACATGCACACGTGTACTGACAGTTCACCCCCCTCTCTCTTACCTGCAGGCCGCATTTGAGCGAGTGGTGGAGCCATCCATCAACGCGTTCCAACCCGAGCTCATCCTTGTCAGTAGTGGGTTTGATGCAAGCTTCATGGTAGGGACAACTGGATGTGTGTGTTTGTTTGTGTGTGTTTTTGTGTGTGTGTTTTTTGTGTGTGCATGTGTTCGCACGCAGCGTGGGTAGACGCAGGGTGTGTATGTGTGTATGTGTGTGTATGTGTGTGTATGTGTGTGAGTTTGTGAGTGTTTTTGTGTGCCTTTGCATGCAGTGTCGGTATACGCAGTGTGTGTATACGTTACAAAAACAAAAAGTTCACATGTATGTGTGCAGGACAATCTAGGCGCCATGATTATGGGTTCATGGTGTCCTTTGTTTTGTATCTACCGTATCTACGCCAAAAGTAAAAAACAATTTAAAAAACTTTGATTTCACACTGGTTGACCTGTAAAACCAAAACACTTCAAGTTAACATGCAAACCAGTGTAAACAACTAAAATAAAATAAAAACTTAAACTTCACATGCAAAAATAAGTCAAACTGATCATGCATGTGTGCAGGACAACCCAGGCGCCATGATTATGGGATCATAATGTTATTGTTTGTGTTGTCTCTGCCATATCTAAGCCAAAATACATAAACGAAATAAAAAACTTAAAGTTCACATGTAAAACAAATAAATAAATATAATCTTAAAGTTTACATGTCTCTGTACAGGAGCAACCTAGGCGCCATAATTATGGGTTCATGGTGTTATTGTGTTTGTTGTCTCAGCCATATCTAAGCAAAACAAAACTCGAAGTTCACTTAGGGTTTCACACGTAAACAAAACTTAACTTCACACGTCTCTGTACAGGACGACCTAGGCGCCATGATTATGGGTTCATGGTGCTATTGTTTATGTTGTCTCAGCCATATCTAAGCAAAACAAAACTCAAAGTTCACTTAGGGTTTCACACGTAAACAAAACTTAACTCACACGTCTCTGTACAGGACGACCTAGGCGCCATGATTATGGGTTCATGGTGCTATTGTTTATGTTGTCTCAGCCATATCTAAGCAAAACAAAACTCAAAGTTCACTTAGGGTTTCACACGTAAACAAAACTTAACTTCACACGTCTCTGTACAGGACGACCTAGGCGCCATGATTATGGGTTCATGGTGCTATTGTTTATGTTGTCTCAGCCATATCTAAGCAAAACAAAACTCAAAGTTCACTTAGGGTTTCACACGTAAACAAAACTTAACTTCACACGTCTCTGTACAGGACGACCTAGGCGCCATGATTATGGGTTCATGGTGCTATTGTTTATGTTGTCTCAGCCATATCTAAGCAAAACAAAACTCAAAGTTCACTTAGGGTTTCACGACGTAAACAAAACTTAACTTCACACGTCTCTGTACAGGACGACCTAGGCGCCATGATTATGGGTTCATGGTGCTATTGTTTATGTTGTCTCAGCCATATCTAAGCAAAACAAAACTCAAAGTTCACTTAGGGTTTCACACGTAAACAAAACTTAACTTCACACGTCTCTGTACAGGACGACCTAGGCGCCATGATTATGGGTTCATGGTGCTATTGTTTATGTTGTCTCAGCCATATCTAAGCAAAACAAAACTCAAAGTTCACTTAGGGTTTCACACGTAAACAAAACTTAACTTCACACGTCTCTGTACAGGACGACCTAGGCGCCATGATTATGGGTCATGGTGCTATTGTTTATGTTGTCTCAGGCCATATCTAAGCAAAACAAAACTCAAAGTTCACTTAGGGTTTCACACGTAAACAAAACTTAACTTCACACGTCTCTGTACAGGACGACCTAGGCGCCATGATTATGGGTTCATGGTGCTATTGTTTATGTTGTCTCAGCCATATCTAAGCAAAACAAAACTCAAAGTTCACTTAGGGTTTCACACGTAAACAAAACTTAACTTCACACGTCTCTGTACAGGACGACCTAGGCGCCATGATTATGGGTTCATGGTGCTATTGTTTATGTTGTCTCAGCCATATCTAAGCAAAACAAAACTCAAAGTTCACTTAGGGTTTCACACGTAAACAAAACTTAACTTCACACGTCTCTGTACAGGACGACCTAGGCGCCATGATTATGGGTTCATGGTGCTATTGTTTATGTTGTCTCAGCCATATCTAAGCAAAACAAAACTCAAAGTTCACTTAGGGGTTTCACACGTAAACAAAACTTAACTTACACGTCTCTGTACAGGACGACCTAGGCGCCATGATTATGGGTTCATGGTGCTATTGTTTATGTTGTCTCAGCCATATCTAAGCAAAACAAAAACTCAAAGTTCACTTAGGGTTTCACACGTAAACAAAACTTAACTTCACACGTCTCTGTACAGGACGACCTAGGCGCCATGATTATGGGTTCATGGTGCTATTGTTTATGTTGTCTCAGCCATATCTAAGCAAAACAAAACTCAAAGTTCACTTAGGGTTTCACACGTAAACAAAACTTAACTTCACACGTCTCTGTACAGGACGACCTAGGCGCCATGATTATGGGTTCATGGTGCTATTGTTTATGTTGTCTCAGCCATATCTAAGCAAAACAAAACTCAAAGTTCACTTAGGGTTTCACACGTAAACAAAACTTAACTTCACACGTCTCTGTACAGGACGACCTAGGCGCCATGATTATGGGTCATGGTGCTATTGTTTATGTTGTCTCAGCCATATCTAAGCAAAACAAAACTCAAAGCTCACTTAGGGTTTCACACGTAAACAAAACTTAACTTCACACGTCTCTGTACAGGACGACCTAGGCGCCATGATTATGGGTTCATGGTGCTATTGTTTATGTTGTCTCAGCCATATCTAAGCAAAACAAAACTCAAAGTTCACTTAGGGTTTCACACGTAAACAAAACTTAACTTCACACGTCTCTGTACAGGACAACCTAGGCGCCATGATTATGGGTTCATGGTGCTATTGTTTATGTTGTCTCAGCCATATCTAAGCAAAACAAAACTCAAAGTTCACTTAGGGTTTCACACGTAAACAAAACTTAACTTCACACGTCTCTGTACAGGACGACCTAGGCGCCATGATTATGGGTTCATGGTGCTATTGTTTATGTTGTCTCAGCCATATCTAAGCAAAACAAAACTCAAAGTTCACTTAGGGTTTCACACGTAAACAAAACTTAACTTCACACGTCTCTGTACAGGACGACCTAGGCGCCATGATTATGGGTTCATGGTGCTATTGTTTATGTTGTCTCAGCCATATCTAAGCAAAACAAAACTCAAAGTTCACTTAGGGTTTCACACGTAAACAAAACTTAACTTCACACGTCTCTGTACAGGACGACCTAGGCGCCATGATTATGGGTTCGTGGTGCTATTGTTTATGTTGTCTCAGCCATATCTAAGCAAAACAAAACTCAAAGTTCACTTAGGGTTTCACACGTAAACAAAACTTAACTTCACACGTCTCTGTACAGGACAATCTAGGCGCCATGATTCTGGGATCATGGTGCTATTGCTTATGTTGCCTTTGCCGAATCTACGCCAAAGCAAAAATCTAAATAAACAGACTTAAAGTTTGAATGTAACAAAAAATGGGAAAATCATAAACTTCACATGAATCTGTGCAGGACAATCTAGGCGCCATGATTCTGGGATCATGGTGCTATTGCTTATGTTGTCTTTGCCGAATCTACGCCAAAGCAAAAAACTAAATAAACAGACTTAAAGTTTGAATGTAACAAAAAATGGGAAAATCATAAACTTCACATGAATCTGTGCAGGACAATCTAGGCGCCATGATTCTGGGATCATGGTGCTATTGCTTATGTTGTCTTTGCCGAATCTACGCCAAAGCAAAAAACTAAATAACAGACTTAAAGTTTGAATGTAACAAAAAATGGGAAAATCATAAACTTCACATGAATCTGTGCAGGACAATCTAGGCGCCATGATTCTGGGATCATGGTGCTATTGCTTATGTTGTCTTTGCCGAATCTACGCCAAAGCAAAAAACTAAATAAACAGACTTAAAGTTTGAATGTAACCAAAAAATGGGAAAATCATAAACTTCACATGAATCTGTGCAGGACAATCTAGGGCGCCATGATTCTGGGATCATGGTGCTATTGCTTATGTTGTCTTTGCCGAATCTACGCCAAAACAAAAAACTAAATAAACAGACTTAAAGTTTGAATGTAACAAAAAATGGGAAAATCATAAACTTCACATGAATCTGTGCAGGACAATCTAGGCGCCATGATTCTGGGATCATGGTGCTATTGCTTATGTTGTCTTTGCCGAATCTACGCCAAAGCAAAAAACTAAATAAACAGACTTAAAGTTTGAATGTAACAAAAAATGGGAAAATCATAAACTTCACATGAATCTGTGCAGGACAATCTAGGCGCCATGATTCTGGGATCATGGTGCTATTGCTTATGTTGTCTTTGCCGAATCTACGCCAAAGCAAAAAACTAAATAAACAGACTTAAAGTTTGAATGTAACAAAAATGGGAAAATCATAAACTTCACATGAATCTGTGCAGGACAATCTAGGCGCCATGATTCTGGGATCATGGTGCTATTGCTTATGTTGTCTTTGCCGAATCTACGCCAAAGCAAAAACTAAATAAACAGACTTAAAGTTTGAATGTAACAAAAAATGGGAAAATCATAAACTTCACATGATCTGTGCAGGACAATCTAGGCGCCATGATTCTGGGATCATGTGCTATTGCTTATGTTGTCTTTGCCGAATCTACGCCAAAGCAAAAAACTAAATAAACAGACTTAAAGTTTGAATGTAACAAAAATGGGAAATCATAAACTTCACATGAATCTGTGCAGGACAATCTAGGCGCCATGATTCTGGGATCATGGTGCTATTGCTTATGTTGTCTTTGCCGAATCTACGCCAAAGCAAAAAACTAAATAAACAGACTTAAAGTTGAATGTAACAAAAATGGGAAAATCATAAACTTCACATGAATCTGTGCAGGACAATCTAGGCGCCATGATTCTGGGATCATGGTGCTATTGCTTATGTTGTCTTTGCCGAATCTACGCCAAAGCAAAAAACTAAATAAACAGACTTAAAGTTTGAATGTAACAAAAAATGGGAAAATCATAAACTTCACATGAATCTGTGCAGGACAATCTAGGCGCCATGATTCTGGGATCATGGTGCTATTGCTTATGTTGTCTTTGCCGAATCTACGCCAAAGCAAAAAACTAAATAAACAGACTTAAAGTTTGAATGTAACAAAAATGGGAAAATCATAAACTTCACATGAATCTGTGCAGGACAATCTAGGCGCCATGATTCTGGGATCATGGTGCTATTGCTTATGTTGTCTTTCCCGAATCTACGCCAAAACAAAAAACTAAATAAACAGACTTAAAGTTTGAATGTAACAAAAAATGGGAAAATCATAAACTTCACATGAATCTGTGCAGGACAATCTAGGCGCCATGATTCTGGGATCATGGTGCTATTGCTTATGTTGTCTTTGCCGAATCTACGCCAAAGCAAAAATCTAAATAAACAGACTTAAAGTTTGAATGTAACAAAAAATGGGAAAATCATAAACTTCACATGAATCTGTGCAGGACAATCTAGGCGCCATGATTCTGGGATCATGGTGCTATTGCTTATGTTGTCTTTGCCGAATCTACGCCAAAGCAAAAAACTAATAAACAGACTTAAAGTTTGAATGTAACAAAAAATGGGAAAATCATAAACTTCACATGAATCTGTGCAGGACAATCTAGGCGCCATGATTCTGGGATCATGGTGCTATTGCTTATGTTGTCTTTGCCGAATCTACGCACGCCAAAACAAAAAACTAAACTAAACAGACTTAAAGTTTGATGTAACAAAAATGGGAAAATCATAAACTTCACATGAATCTGTGCAGGACAATCTAGGCGCCATGATTCTGGGATCATGGTGTGCTATTTCTTATGTTGTCTTTGCCGAATCTACGCCAAAGCAAAAAACTAAATAAACAGACTTAAAGTTTGAATGTAACAAAAAATGGGAAAATCTAAACTTCACATGAATCTGTGCAGGACAATCTAGGCGCCATGATTCTGGGATCATGGTGCTATTGCTTATGTTGTCTTTGCCGAATCTACGCCAAAGCAAAAAACTAAATAAACAGACTTAAAGTTTGAATGTAACAAAAAATGGGAAAATCATAAACTTCACATGAATGTCGTCTCTGCGGTATCTAAGATGGGCCTAAATTAAATCAAATTTCTCATGTACAACAATAAAATAAAATAAAAACTCTAAGTTCACATGCATCTGTGCAGGACAATCTAGGCGCCATGATTCTGGGATCACGCTGTTATTGTTTATGTCGTCTCTGCGGTATCTAAGATGGGCCTAAATTAAATTAAATTTCTCATGTACAACAATAAAATAAAATAAAAACTTACAGTTCACATGCATCTGTGCAGGACAATCTAGGCGCCATGATTCTGGGATCACGCTGTTATTGTTTATGTCGTCTCTGCGGTATCTAAGATGGGCCTAAATTAAATCAAATTTCTCATGTACAACAATAAAATGAAATAAAAACTTACAGTTCACATGCATCTGTGCAGGACAATCTAGGCGCCATGATTCTGGGATAACGCTGTTATTGTTTATGTTGTCTCTGCTGTATATAAGCAAAACAAAACACAAAGTTCACATAGGGTTTCACACACTAAAAAAAACTTAACTTTACACATCTGTACAGGACAACCTAGGCGCCATGAGTATGGGACCATATTGTTATTGTTTGTGTTGTCTCTGCAGTATCTAAGCAAAACAAAACAAAAACGTATTGTTCACATTGGGGTCCACACGTTAATAAAATCAAACAAATTAAATTAAAGTTCACATGAATCTGTGCAGGACAAGGCGCCATGATTCTGGGATCATGGTGTTATTGTTTATGTTGTCTCTGCTGTATATAAGCAAAACAAAACAAAAGCTTATGGTTCACATCGGGGTTCACACAATGTGAACAAAAATTAATAACATTAAACAAATTAGATTAAAGGTCATATGTACCTTTGCAGGACAATCTAGGCGCCATGATTTTGGGATCCCATGACTATCGCTGGATGACGACTCGCTTGATGGAACTTGCAGACAAGCATTGCAATGGCAAGATGGCCATGTTTCATGAAGGAGGTGTGTGTGTCTTGGTGTGTGTGTGTATGCCTGTGTGCGTCATTGTGTGTGTCTTGGTGTGTGTGTATGTCTGTGTGCTTCATTGTGTGTGTGATTTGTGTGTCTTGGTGTGTGCGTATGTCTTTGTGTGTCTTTGTGCGTGTGTATGTCTGTGTGTGTCTGCGTGTAAATATGTGTGTGTGTTTCTTGGTGTGTTTGTTTGTGTCTTCGTGTGTGTGTCTTGGTGTGTCTTGGTATGTATGTGTATGTCTGTGAGTGTGTGAGTGTGTGTCTTGGTGTGTTTGTGTGCCTTTGTGTGAGTGTGCGTCTTGGTGTGTGTGTCTTTGTGTATTTGTCTAGGCATTTCTGTTTGTGTATGTCTGTGTATGTCTGTGTGTGTGTGTATGTCTCGGTGTGTCTTGGTGCGTGTGTATGTCTGTGTGTGTCTTTGTGTGTCTTTGTGTGAGTGTGTGTCTTGGTGTGTGTGTCTTTGTGTATTTGTCAAGGTGTTTCTGTGTGTGTATGCTTGTGTGTCTTTGTGTGTGTGTGTATGTGTGTGTGTGTCTTTGTGTGTATGTCTGTGTGTGCCTGTGTGTATGTCTTGGTGTGTCTTTATGCGTGTGTATGTCTGTGTGTGTGTGTGTCTTGGTGTATTTGTCTAGGTGTTTCTTTGTGTGTATGTTTGTGTGTCTTTGTGTGTATGTCTGTGTGTGTCTGTGTGTCTGTCTTGGTGTGTCTTGGTGTGTCTTTGTGCGTGTATATGTGTGTGTCTGTGTGTATGTCTTGGTGTGTCTTGGTGTTTCTTGGTGTGTGTATGTATGTGTGTGTCTTGGTGTGTCTTTGTGCGTGTGTATGTCTGTGTGTGCGTCTTTGTATGTTTGAATGTCTGTGTATGTGTCTTTGTTTGTATGTATTCGTGTTTCTTTGTGTGTGTCCTTGCCTGCATATCTTGGTGTGTCTTTATGTGTGTGCATGTCTGTGTTCGTGAGTCTTTGTGTTTGTGTTTATGTCTGTGTGCGTCTTTGTGTGTGTTTGTGTGTATCTTGGTGTGTCTGTGTGCCTTAATGTGTGTGTCTTGGTGTGTCTTGGTGTGTGTATGTCAGTGTGTGTCTTTGTATGTTTGTTTGTGTGTGTATGTCAGTGTGTGTGTCTGTCTGTGCGTGGCTGTATGTTCTTCTGGCTGTGTGTGGCCTGGATTGGGTGGAGGCTTTGTCTGTCTGTATGTTTCCTTTTGTGGCACTTGCTTAGTGCTGTACTCAAGCCAGTGAGGGTTGCCTCAAATAAGAGGCATGACAGGATCCAACCGACCCGACCGACACCAGCCTCGAAAGCAACAGATCTCCTCGAAAACTGCGCTGTTCGAGAAATTAGATAGTTGCATGTGTCCGCGTTCGCACACGCTTTCATCTGCATCAAATTCGATTTTTTCGTGAAGGTCGACTTGCCTCTGAACCACACTACTGGGGAGGTGGTGACAGCTAGGCGCCCTGCGCATGACTTGTTTGTGTGTCCTGTGTTGTAGGCTAGGGAGGTGGTGACAGCTAAGCGCCCTGCACATGACTTTTTTGTGCGGCCTGTGCTGTAGGCTAGGGAGGTTGTGACAGCTAAGCGCCCTGCACATGACTTGTTTGTGTGTCCTGTGTTGTAGGCTAGGGAGGTGGTGACAGCTAGGCGCCCTGCACATGACTTGCTTGTGTGTCCTGTGTTGTAGGCTAAGGAGGGGGTGACAGCTAGGCGCCCTGCCCATGACTTGCTTGTGTGTCCTGTGTTGTAGGCTAGGGAGATGGTGACAGCTAGGCTCCCTACGCATGACTTGTTTGTGTGTCCTGTGTTGTAGGCTAGGGAGATGTTGTAGGCTAAGGAGGGGGTGACAGCTAAACACCCTGCACATGTCTTGCTTGTGTGTCCTATATTACAGGCTTCTCTGAGCTGTACATTCCCTTCTGTGAATTCTAAAATTGAAATGCCAAATAAATAAATGAATGCAAAATAATATATTACTGTAATATATGTACATATATTTTATATTATATATTAATATTTGTTATATTACAAAATGTATTTTGCAGGCTAATCTGAGGTGTATGTTCCCTTCTGAAAATTACAAATCAATCAATTCATAACAAATCTGACAAAAAGAATGTCGCAGGCTACTTTGAGCTATGTGTTCCCTTCTGTGAATTATAAAATAAATGTCAAATAAATAAATAAATGAATGAACAGTAATTCTTACAAAATGTATGTTGCAGGCTACTCTGACCTGCGTGTTCCCTTCTGTTATTTCTAAAATTAAAATTCAAAATAAATGTATGAATACAAAATACAAAATCTGACTGAAATCTGACTGAAATCTGACTGAAATCTGAATGTATGTTGCAGGCTACTCTGATCTGCATGTTCCATTCTATAAATTGTACAATACAATGTAAAATACATAAATAAATAAATGAATAAAATTATTAAAAAATGTATGTTGCACGCTACTCAGTTGTATGTTCCCTTCTGTAAACTAAAAACACACATGCAAAATACATAAATAAATGCATAATACATGTTTTAAAAAATGTATGTTGCAGGCTACTCTGAGCTGTATGTTACCTTCTGCAAATTTAAAAACACATGCAAAATACATAAATATATGCATTATAAATATTTTAAAAATGTATGTTGCATGCTAATCTGAGCTGTATGTTACCTTCTGTGAATTAAAACACACACATGCAAAATACATAAATAAATGCATAATAAATGTTTTTTTAAATGTATGTTGCAGGCTACTCTGAGCTGTATGTTCCCTTCTGCTAATTATAAAATACGATGCCATATAAAAATAGATAGATACATGAATGAATAATAACTCTTGCAACATGTTTGTTGCAGGCTACTCAGAGCTGTGTGTTCCCTTCTATAAATTAAAAAACACATGCAAAATATATAAATAAATGCATAATACATATTTTTTTAAATGTATGTTGCAGGCTACTCAGAGCAATATGTTCCCTTCTGTTCATTATAAAATACAATGTCAAATAAATACATATATGAATAAATGAATACATAAATAACAAATATTATTAGACGTATGTTTCGGGCTACTCAGAGCTGTATGTTCCCTTCTGTTAATTATAAAATAAAATGTCATACAAAAATAGATAAATAAATTAATGAATAATACATCTTGCAACATGTTTGTTGCAGGCTACTCTGAGCTGTACGTTCCCTTCTGTTAATTATAAAATGCAATGCCAAATAAATGAATAACTAAATACATGCATAATAAATCCTACATGTTTGTTGCAGGCTACTCTGAGCTGTATGTTCCCTTCTGTGGCCTAGCTGTGGTGGAGGCGTTGTCTGGCATCACTACAGAGGTTGAGGTACGCTTTATGCTTGCAGTACCAATGCATGTACCAATAGTGTTTGTATGTATGTGTTTGCATGTGTGTGTGAGAGGGAGAGAGAGAGAGAGAGAGAGAGAGAGAGAGAGAGAGAGAGAGAGAGAGAGAGAGAGAGAGAGAGAGAGAGAGAGAGGGAGAGAGAGAGAAAGAGAAAGAGAGAGAGAGAGAGGTAACAATCATATTTAACAACACAAACACACAAACACATATCTTCCAACACAAACACACAAACACATTTCTTCCAACACAAACACACAAACACATATCTTCCAACACAAACACACAAACTCATATCTTCCAACACAAACACACAAACTCATATCTGTCAACACAAACACACAAACACACATCTTCCAACAAAACACACAAACACATTTCTTCCAACACAAACACACAAACAAATATCTTCCAACACAAACACTCAAACTCATATCTAACAACACACAAGATGTAGAAGCGCATAACAACTCACAAGCACACACACGTAAACGTGCAATAAATTTATAAACGTGCGATACAAACACACATAAACACATAAACACATAAACACATAAACACATAAACACGAACACACGAACACACATAAACACATAAACACATAAACACAAACACACATAAACACATAAACATATAAACACATAAACACATAAACACAAACACACATAAACACACAAACGTGTATAAACATTGTATACACGTTTTATAAACAACTTACATAAACACTTAAACACATAAACGTGCAATAAATACTTAAACGTGCAACATAAACACACATAAACGTGCAATAAATACTTAAACGTGCAATATAAACACACATAACGTGCAATAAATCGTCGAAATATAACTATGCCTACAAAGCGTGACTCTGCGCATGATCCTTTCTGGGGTGCCTACTCCCTCATGTAGGAGTGATTCCACCAATCACAATCGACACAATCCTGCAGTCCTTCGGTTAGGGCTAGTGTACGAGGCCCACCCTTCCGCGAGGCGAAAAGTATTTGTGCAAAATGACAAAAATATCAAATTATTCTATGTGCGCAGGATCCTTTATGGGTTGAATATCCCGCTGACCAATGGGTGCCTACTCCCTCCTTATGTGGGAGTGATTCCACCAGTCACAATCGACAAAATCCTTCAGTCCTTCAGTTAGGGCGAGCGTAGTAGGCCCACCCTTAGAGGCGAAACATATTTGTGCAAAATAACGATAATAGCAAATTGTTTCTATGTGTGCAGGATCCTTTCTGGGTTGAATCTCCTGCTGACCTATGAGTGCCTGCTCCCTCTTTATGTAGGAGTGATTCCACCAATCACAATCGACAAAATCCTGCAGTCCTTCTGTCAGGGCTCGCGTAGGAGGCCCACCCTTCGAGGCGAAACATGTATGTGCAAAATAACGAAAATAGCAAATTGTTTATATGTGCGCAGGATCCTTTCTGGGTTGAATGCAGCAGCTGGGGATACCAGAGCCTCCAGGTCCACCAGGTACATCAGTATGAGTCGTGTGGGTGGTGTGGTGTGGTGGTGTGGAAGGGATGGTGGTGGGCGGAGGTAAAAAGCAGCACGATAATCTGAGCAAGGGGGACACTGCAGCAACTCGGGATGACAGCCTTCAGGTCCACCAGGTATGTCAGCGTGAGTCGTGGGGATGGTGTGGTGTGGTGGTGTGGTGTGGTGGTGGTGTGTTCAGGTAAAAAGCAGCACGATAATCCGAGCAAGGGGGCCAATGCAGCAACTCGGGATGACAGCCTTCAGGTCCACCAGGTATGTCAGCGTGAGTCGTGGGGATGGTGTGGTGTGGTGGTGTGGTGTGGTGGTGGTGGGTTCAGGTAAAAAGCAGCACGATAATACAAGCAAGGGGGACAATGCAGCAACTCGGGATGACAGAGCTTCCAGGTCCACCAGGTATGTCAGTGTGAGTCATGTGGGTGGTGTGATGTGGTGTGGTGGTGTGGGAGGGGTGGTGGTGTGGGATGGGTGAAGGAAAAAGGAGCACGATAATCCGAGCAAGGGGGACAATGCAGCAACGGGGGATGCCAGAGCTGTCAGGAGAGCTGTAGGTGTATGTTTATGTATGTCTATGTATGTGCAAATATGTGTATGTGCATGTTTATGAAACCAAAGCCTCCAGGTCCTCCAAGTAAGTTGTGAGGATAGCTGTATTTGAATTTATATGTATGCCTATGTATGTCTATGTATGTGCACATGTGTGTGTGTGCATTTGTGTATTATGAAACCAGAGCCTCTTGGTAAGTTGTAAGGATAGCTGTATGTCAGTGGTGTGGTGGGGTGTGGTAGGCTAAGGTGGTGGTGGTGGTGGGGTGGGTTGGGGTGGGGGGCTAATGTGGTGGTGATTGTTGTGGTAGAATAAGGTGGCGTTTTGGTGTAGTGGTGTGGTGGGGTGTGGTGGGTTGGGGTGGGGTGTGGTGTGGTGGGCTACGGTGGTGGGAAAAGGTCGTGGTGTGGTGGGGTGGGCTAAGGTGGTGTGGTGTGGTGAGAAAAGGTGGTGTGGTGGGAAAAGGTGGTGGTGTGGTGCGGTGTGGTGGGCTAAGGTGGTGTGGTGTGGTGTGGTGGGCTAAGGTGGTGTGGTGTGGTGTGCATTGGTTCCTTCCTGGTGTGCCCTGCGACGGAGGACGCAGCTTCCTGAACAACACCAGTGGGCTATGTCATGCTTTGGTTACTTCATGCTTTTTTTTAATGGAAAGATTTCGCCAAAACAAGGATGGGTATTATTATGCTAGCGTTAGACTCAGAGGATTTTGACCATGTGATGAAAGGTGCACAGGGCCGACTTTTGCCCACGGAATCGACCTGACCGAAGCCAGTTAGTTATAAAAGAAGAGTCCGTTGCGTTGCAGGACGCAGGCTATACAATTGGTTGCGTCTCATGTAGCAGAGCTGGGAGTCTTCCCGAAGTACCATGCACTATCACACTTTGACCTGGTTACCAGAAGCAGTACAATGTACTATCACACTTTGACCTGGTTACCAGCAGCAGCTATCCCAGGTCTTCCTGAAGTACCATGCACTATCACACTTTGACCTGGTTACCAGAAGCAGTACAATGCACTATCATACTTTGACCTGGTTACCAGAAGCAGTACAATGTACTATCACACTTTGACCTGGTTACCAGCAGCAGCTATCCCAGGTCTTCCTGAAGTACCATGCACTATCACACTTTGACCTGGTTACCAGAAGCAGTATAATGCACTATCACTCTTTGACCTGGTTACCAGAAGCAGTACAATGCACTATCACACTTTGACCAGGTTACCAGAAGCAGCTACCCCAGGTATTTTATTGTCAGCTTGTCTTGGCAGATCATAGGCAGCTCCCTGAGCCAGCTGCTGTACTACACCCAGATATGTATGCAGTTCTGGACAGCTCATGGTGCTAGCTTAAAGTTGCACTAGGTGGCGTTAGGTTTGGCTGAATAGCCAGTGAGTTGCCTAGAAATTGGGTTCGGTTGAATAGCCGGTGAGTTGCCTAGAAGCTGCCTAGAAATTTTGTTTGACTGAATAGCAGGGGGGTTGCCTAGAAGCTGCCTAGAAATTGCTATGAGCTAACCTCTCCGTCCGTCTCCTGGACAATCTGACTTTGCAGGATGGCGTTATTTCCCAGTCTGAGAAGGTATCTGAAATGCCGATCAACAAGCTTTCGAGCAGAGCATAGCAGCGTACTACATTTCGTCATTTGGAGTTTCGCTGTTGTCGCGACTGCCTCCTTTTGGGCTGCGCTTTTGGCGTAACTGAAAACGGAAACCTGCGTGCTGCGCCCAGAGGTGTCACGGTTGGGCAAGTCCCTGTAGCCTATTTGGCCTACCCCTCGACTGTAATAACACATAGCATAGTCTGGTAAAGAAGGAGACTACGACGAGGCTGCTGGACTATGAGTGAATTTTGAAGATTGGTTCGCCTTGCCACTGGGCGTGAATTTGAAGGAACCTTCCCGTTCGCTTGCACCGGGGAATGGTTACTGTGGATTTGGGTTTCGCAGACCGCTACTGCGCCTGTGCTCGGACCTCGGCTACGAGTGCGTCATGACATTAAATTGTAACAGAAAGGGCAGCGAAGGTTGACCCAAGACAATCAAACTCCAGGGAGTTCTCTGGTAAGATTGGCTGGGAAACGATGGCAGCAGGGTACTTGAAATGGCCAAATTGGCCAGCGCTTGAGCGCACTTGAAAACAAAAAAACTGCGCTTTGTAGTTCAAAAAGCGCAAAATTTGCTTGCTGCGCCCACAGGGGGTTGCAAAAAACTGCGCTTACAGCGCAGAGGGGGTCGAAAAGTCAGCGCTCAAAATTGCAAAAGCGCGCGCTTTGAATTACTCTGGATGGCAGTGATGCAGGTGGTACAACACTCACTGACAACCTAACTAAGCGTGTATTACATTACTTTGTCATTGACATGCCAATGGGTGTATGTTGAGCCAAGACAAGCCCACTCCACATTTCACGGGGCGGGGAGGTCTTCCAACCATCCTCGCTCATATTACCAGCACTCCAGCAGGAGGTCGGAGGTCAGAATTGCACATACAGGTTATCAATTACGCAGTTCGAAGGTTACCATATGCGCAAGTTGCATGTTTCCAAGTAAGAAGTTTGCAGTAATTTATGTGGATCGGAAACATTCATCTGGCGTTTGCTGGTGGTGTGAGACAGAGGCCTCAGGCGACACAGAACCCTTAGTAATAAGTGGCACCTGGCCAGTATAGAGTAGCCGTTGTACGTAACAGTGGAGTCTCTGCCACATTGAGGACGGCACTCAATTCAAGTTCAAGTTTCGACCTAGTAAAGTGTAACCAAGTTCAAATTGAAGTTGGCTGAACAACAGTGTAACAATCCATTGCATTTATAGTCATGGACAGTCCATAGTTGACCCAAGACAAGCCCCCTACATAGCATCCGGGGGTCTTCCAACCATCCTCGAAATTGTAGGGTACAAGCAATAAAGTAATACGGAAAACAAGCAAGATTGAGTGTAGGGATGTTCAAGGGGACCCCAATAGCTGCATCTTGAGACGCACCCGAGTTCCAATATCTGTACCTAGGATAATACGCATAAGCCGAAACCTGTGTCTGTCATGCAACGGATCCACCATGTCACGTGAAATCACATTTTGATTATTTGAAGAACCCTGCCTCAAACCCTAGCCCAGGGGACTTGGAGATGGAAAGCGTTGAACCGCTCGGAGTTGGGTGAAAATGTTTTTATCATCGATTGTTTGGGGCTCAGTTCATCGGTGATTTTTCCTTTTAAGCACTTCCTATACGGTAGGGCAAGTCCCGGTAGCCTATTTGGCCTACCCCTGGACTGTAATTGAAATTGAAATTGAAATTGTTACATCAGTGTAATACCGTTACTCACAGGACGTGAAGTTGAGGACACCATAGCGTAAGCCTGAGCTAGCTATAGTCACCGTAGGGCCACCTCATTCAAAAAGAATCACCACCGATGCCTGACACCGTCAGGCACCGTGGCCACATCATGCCAGTGCAGCTTAATACGGGGGTTTTTCACCCCGGTTGGGGAAGCACCAACACAATGCAGCTGGCAAGACAAAAACTGAGGGGGGGCACGGTCTGTGTGCTAGTCCCCGGGTATCGACCCGGGGTGTGCTTTCACCCTGGACTGTAACATACTTACATACATACATCAACCATATACGGGACATGAGAGTGTTAGGACTTCAATTTGTCGCATATCTTTGGGATGGCCGAGTGGCTGTCTCATGGAAGCTGCCAAAAAGCTCAAGCTTGTTGCTGAACATAAAAGCATTAGTAGCCATGGATACATGCTTTGCGTATGACTAATGAAGTCACGAGGATAGGTTCCACTTAGATATAGGTTAACACATACAAGCCTAGAAACATAATACAACATGGCTGGTTGAAGATGAGGAATACTTAGGTGAGAATTCCACATCTAGAAAGTACTAAGGTGAGAATTCCATGCCTAGGAAGTACAGTTGTGATAATTCCATGTCCTAGAAGTCAAGGTAGGGAAAACAATTGTGAGAGACTGATATAAATTGGAAGAGACACGAGGAACAACATCACATATTGTGCACTAAGAGAGCGGATCACACAAAACGCAACACCATATCTAGAGCCATAAGTAGGGTTGGTAATAACAGCCAGGCAGTTCACACCCCGCCTGGCCTCACATGCCACGCCATCAAGCCATCCTCTCGCAACAATACTCCATACTCGGAAGTCACACTGTTTTTTTTGTGTGGGTAGGTGGGTGGGTGGGGGGGCTTCTCATGGTAGCTTCATGTTACCTCCATAAACTAGCTACTAGGTCAGACCCAAAGTGTTCACCTGCATTAGATTGACTATCATATCAGATTCCAGTCACACTAGCTAGCTTCTGGTTGGGCCCAAGGACAGGCAAAGGAAGCTACCCTGAAGCTATTATGTGTAGCCCCCCAAGTAAACGGTGGGAAGTTAGGGGAAAAAATACGGCGGTTCTCTCCTAGTTGTCAGCATGGTGAACATGTTGTGGGGCATTTAGCAACATGCGCACTACCTGAACATGGCCATTTGATGTTGCTCTCCGAAGTGCCCCTCTATCTCGGCAGTTAGCATGGGCAGCATGTTGTGGGGCATTTAGAAGCATGCGCACAATCTCAAGGTGGCCATTCTTTGCTGCTAGCTCAAGCGCCCATCCATCTTGGGAGTCAGCATGGGCCGCATGTTGTGGGGCATTCATCAATAGGCGCACTACCTCCACGTGGCCCTTCCCTGCTGCTACTATAAGTGCCCTTCCATCTAGGCAGTCAGCATGGGCAGCATGCGCTGTGGCATCCAGCAACAGGCGCGCTACCTCAACGTGGCCTTCTTGTGCTGCTGCCAAAAGTGCATATCCATTCTGGTAGTCAGCACGGGCTGCATGCTGTGGGGCATCTAGCAGCACATGCACTACCTCAACATAGCCATGAAGTGTTGCTCTCACAAGTGCCTCTCCATCTTGGCAGTCAGCATGGGCAGCATGCTGAGGGGCATCTAGCAGCAAACACGCTACCTCTACATGGCCCTTCCGTGCTGCTAGCACAAGAGCCTCTCCATCATGTAAGTCAGCATGGGCCGCATGTTGTGGGGCATCCAGCAGTAGACGCACTACATCAACGTGGCCGTTGCCTACTGCTAGCACAAGTGCCCTTCCATCTTGGCAGTCAGACTGGGCCGCATGTTGTGGGGCATCCAGCAGCAGACGCACTACCTCAACGTGGCCGTTGCCTGCTGCTACCACAAGTGCCCTTCCATCTTGACAGTCAGCATGGGCCGCATGCTGTGGGGCATCCAGGAGTAGGCGCACTACCTCAACATGTCCATGAAGTGTTGCTCTAACAAGTGCCTCTCCATCTTGGAAGTCAGCATGGGCAGCATGCTGAGGGGCATCTAGCAGCAAACACGCTACCTCTACATGGCCCTTCCGTGCTGCTAGCACAAGAGCCTCTAGCACAAGGGGCATCATGTAAGTCAGCATGGGCAGCATGTTGTGGGGCGTCCAACAGTAGACGCACTACATCAACGTGGCCATTGCCTACTGCTACCACAAGTGCCCTTCCATCTTGGCAGTCGGACTGGGCCGCATGTTGTGGGGCATCCAGCAGCAGACGCACTACCTCAACGTGGCCGTTGCCTGCTGCTACCACAAGTGCCCTTCCATCTTGGCAATCAGCATGGGCCGCATGCTGTGGGGCATCCAGGAGTAGGCGCACTACCTCAACATGTCCATGAAGTGTTGCTCTCACAAGTGCCTCTCCATCTTGGAAGTCAGCATGGGCAGCATGCTGAGGGGCATCAAGCAGCAAGCACGCTACCTCAATATGACCTTGATGTGCTGCTCTCAGAAGCGCCCTTCCATCTCGGCAGTCTGCACGGGCAGCATGTTGTGGGGCGTCCAACAGTAGGCGCACTACCTCAACGTGGCCATTGTGTGCTGCTACCACAAGTGCCCTTCCATCTTGGCAGTCAGCATGGGCCGCATGCTGTGGGGCGTCCAGCAGCAGGCGCACTACCTCAATGTGGCCATTCTGTGCTGTTATCACAAGTGCACTTCCAACTTGGCAGTCTGCACGGGCAGCATGCTGTGGGGCGTCCAACAGTAGGCGCACTACCTCAACGTAGCCATTCTGTGCTGCTACCACTAGTGACCTTCCATCTTGGCAGTCAGCACGGGCAGCATGCTGTAGGGTATCCAACAGCACATGCACTACTTTATTATGGCCATATCCCGAAGCCAACACAAGTGCCCTTCCATCTTGGCAGTCTGCATGGGCACCATGCTTTGGGGCGTTCAGCAGTAGGAGCACTATCTCGACGTGGCCATTTTGTGCTGCTACCACAAGTGCCCTTCCATCTCGGCAGTCAGCACGGGCAGAATGGTATAGGGCACGCAGCAACACTTGCACTACCTCAATATAGCCATGTTCTGAAGCTGCCACAAGTGCCTCTCCATCTTGGCAGTCAGCATGGGCTGCATGTTGTGTGACATGCAGCAGACACCTGACCAAGTCTGCTTGCCCACTCCGGGCCACCAACACCAGAGCTTCATTAGACTCGTCCAAGGATCCAGTGTAGGAAACTATATCATGAGCCATATCCAACTTGTTATGCTCCAGGGCGCGACGGAGGACACTAACCATGTTGCCATTGTTTCTAAGCCTCAAGACCTTGGCAAGATTGCGCACCACGATAGAATGCCAGATGCTACAAACGGCGGATATGTCCAATATTGGGGCCTCCATACACAGGGCGCGCAACACCACATCTGCCATGACTTCCTCGGGAAGATGAGGGAGAGCAGGCATGGAAATAGCAAGACCTACATGTGTCACAAGTGAGTATGGAAATTGGCGTCACAGAACACGAGCAGAGAGGGTGAGTGGGTGGTTGAGTGGATGAGTAGCAAGGAGCGGTGGTGGTGTTGATGGAGGCGGTGGAGGGTGCAGGTGCAGGGGTAGCTCCCAGGAGCAGAGATGAGAGGTATGTTATGAGATGTGAGGTGTAGGGGATTAGCTGGTGCTGGTGTTAGTGTTGGTCGCAGACGTTGTGGTAGTGATAGTTAAGTAAGTAGTGGTGATATAAGTGTGGTGGTGGTGGTGGTAGAAGTGATGGTGGAAGGAGATGTGGTGGTGGTTGCAAAAATGGTGGTGGTTGCAGAAGTTGTGATGGTGGCCGTGGTGGTTGCAGTGGTAGAGGTGGTGGTAAATGTGTGTTGGTGGTGGAAGAAGTTGTGGTGGTGGTGGTGGTGGTAAAGGTTGTGGTGGTGGTGTTAAAAGTGTGTCGGTTGTGGTGGTAGAAGTGGTGGTGGAAGTTGTGGTGGTGATGGTAGAAGTTTTAATGGTGGTGGTATGGTAGTAGAAGAGGTGGTGGTGGAAGTGGTAGAAGTGGAGGTGGTGGTGGTGGTAGAAGTATGGTGGTAGAAGTGGTTGTGGTGGTGGTGGTAAAATTGTTTGTGGTGGTGGTAGTAGAAATGGTAGTGGTGGTAAAAGTGGAGGTGGTGGTAGTGGTATAAGTGGTGGTGGTAGAACTGTGTAAGTGGTGGTGGTGCTATAATAAGTGTGGTTGTGGTGGCAGAAGTGGTGGTCGTTGTGGTCAAAGTTGTGGTGGTGGTGATAGAGGTGGTGGTAGAAATGGTTATGGTGGCGGTGGTGGTTTACGATGTGGTGGGAGTTGTGATGGTGATTGTAAAAGTTCTAGTTGTGGTGGTAGTAGAGGTGGTGGTGGAAGTGGTAGAAGTGGAGGTGGTGGTGGTGGTAGAGGTGGTTGTGGTTGTGGTAGTAGAGGTGGTGGTGGTGGTAGAAGTGCTTATGGTGGTGGTAGTAGAAGTGCTGGTGCTGGTCGTGGCAGCGGTGGCAGTGGTGGTAGTGGTAGAAGTGGTGGTGCGTGGTAGAAGTTGTGGTGGTGGTGGTGGTGGTGCTATAAGTGTGTATGTGGTGGTAGAAGTGGTGATAGTGGTGTGGCGGTGGTGGTATAAGTAGTGATGGTGGTTGTGGTGGTGGTGATAGAAGTTGAAGTGGTGGTGGTGATAGAAGTGGTGATCGTGGAATATGTTGTGGTGGAGGTAGTGGTGGTGTGTCAGTTGTGGTGGTAGCAGTGGTGGTAGAAGTGTGTCGGTTGGTGTTGAGCAGTTGGTGGTGGTGGTGGTAAAACAAAAGTGATATAAGTGGGGGTAGAAGTGTGTCGATTGTGGTGGAAGTAGTGGTGATGGTGACGGTGGTGGTAGAGGTGTGTCAGTTGTGGTGGTAGAAGTGGTGCTGGTGGTGGTGGTGGTAGAAGTGGTTGTGGTGGTTGTGGTGGTAGAAATGGTGGTGGTCGTTGGGGTGGTGATGGTAGAATTGATTATGGGGATGGTAGTAGAAGCGGTATGGTAAGCGCAGTATGACCGGTCCCCTCCTATCGAGGGTTTACCCATGCACCAGCCTGGGATCGAACACGGGACTTCGTGACAAGGTGCCCCAAACCTCCCGAAGCGACCTGTGCACTAAGCTCGAAACCAAATGTGGTACATGAGGAAAACGTGGTGTCCGATTGGGAAATGTATTGGGTCGTATGCGTCATACACTACAGGGGTGGCAGTAGAAGTGGTATGGTACAGGGTACTACATTTTATAAAATTGGTCAGCGCTTTAAGCGCACAAACGTCAAATTAGTCAGCGCTTTATAGATCAAAAAGCGCAAAAACTGCGCGCTGCGCCCACAGGGAGTTGAAAAACTGCGTGAAACGGGCAGTAGGACTCAAAAAGCGTGCTCGAAATCGTATGGTAAGTATGGTATGCACAGAAAAAGTATGGTGTAGGTAGGTGCATAAAGGAAAAGCTATGGAAAGGACCTACCTTGGGTCTTACTCTGGGCCAAGGAGGAGACCAATAGCCTGTACAGGTTTTCCTGCAGGCATGCCACTATACCCTGAGACTTCCTAGTTGTCTTCCTGCATGTACGATAAATTGATCATGCATGAGCTGTTAGATCATGTTCGGTGTACATCACTTATGTTTCAAATATGCAAGTGGGTTTCTTCTTTAGACCTCCTCCAGTGACACCGTTTTAGTGTTTTTTATTGCTTTCATAGCTCTCTGTAGCTTTTTAGGGCCATTTAGGGCACACACAAAAATGTGGCGATAATTTTGCTAAAACGGGTCAAAACTAGCGTTCGCTTTATAAAGCGGGGGAAAATCCCTGGTGTTCATGATCAATTCTAGAACCTTCCGGCCCTTCTCATCAAAACCTCTAAAGGTTCCTCCTATGGGCCCTTGGTCCCGAATTGATCATGCACTCTGCACATGATCTTACATGAGCGGGTTGATATTAGTAAAGGTTCCTCCTATGGGCCCTTGGTCCCGAATTGATCATGTACATTGCACATGATCTTACATGAGCGGGTTGATATTAGCACTGGTAAAATAGCAACGACAAGTCCTATGCAGCGTTGCCTGCGACGCTAAAAAATGGCGGAGAGTGATCGCGACGGAGCGACAGGTGGCAACGGAAGCGAGTTAGTTATGAGACCGTTGGCTGACGTGTCAGGCTTCAGCACGGTCAGACGGACAGACAAATGGGTAAACATGGGGGCTCCGCTCTGCCAAACCGTCTGCCTGCCTGCCTGCCTGCCCAACCTGCCAAACCAAACTGCCAAACCAAGCCCGAAACATGGGGGCTCTGCCAAACCGTCTGCCTGCCTGCCTGCCTGCCAAACTGCCTAACCAAACTGCCAAACCAAGCCCGAAACATGGGGGCTCTGCCAAACCAAGCCGGAAACATGGGGGCTCTGCCAAACCAAGCCCGAAACATGGGGGCTCTGCCAAACCGTCTGCCTGCCTGCCTGCCAAACCTGCCAAACCAAACTGCCAAACCAAGCCCGAAACATGGGGGCTCTGCCAAACCGTCTGCCTGCCTGCCTGCCTGCCTGCCAAACCTGCCAAACCAAACTGCCAAACCAAGCCCGAAACATGGGGGCTCTGCCAAACCGTCTGCCTGCCTGCCTGCCTGCCTGCCAAACCTGCCAAACCAAACTGCCAAACCAAGCCCGAAACATGGGGGCTCTGCCAAACCAAGCCCGAAACATGGGGGCTCTGCCAAACCAAGCCCGAAACATGGGGGCTCTGCCAAAACTTTACCAGATGTGCTCGCTTTTAAAGGGTTAGGCGCCAGTAGATTTACCAGTCATTGTTGTTATTAGGCCAAAACAAGGGGAAATTGAGAATTAGTGGGCCATGCCACAGGCGTGAGATTGAGGGAACCCTCCCGTATGCATGCATGTATACATACTGGAGAAAGCTACCACATTGGGTCTGTTTGGTTTTGCAGACCCTCTGCGCCTGAGCTTGGACTGCCGCGCTACAGCACTGAGGGAAGTTCTCTACCTCTTTCAAGGCGGCAAATCTGAGATGTTGAGCCAAAACAAGGGTCTAATTGTCGTGTTTATTGTACAAGTGTAGCAGGGTTGTGCCATTCGCGTTCACGTACAGTTTCGAAATCGTACGCCATTTGGAAGGCCGTTCATTTGCATTCAGTTGTGCTGTAACTTCTTAACACGCGAGTTATGGATACAATTTATAGGACGAAGTTGTTCACCACTGTCAGGACAAACCGAATATGCATTAATAATTATTCACTTTTTACTTTTAGTTGTGAATGGACTTTCACCCCAGGAGGTAGGTCTCCCGACACAAACCAGCGACACTGAGAATTCAGTTCGCATGTCGTTGCGCAGAAAATTGGCGGAGTGTATTGGCAACGGAATGACAGGTGGCAGCGGAAATGGAGCTGATCAGCTGACCGAAGGCAGTTTGTTGTGAGAGAGTTGGCTGACGTAACAGGCTTCAATTTTCGGTTGGACGGACAAATGGGTAACCCTGGGGGCTCCTGCCCCCCAGAAGGGGGGGCTACGCCAAAAAACTGCAACTTGGATGTCACCGATGTCTTGTTGTCGAGTGACACTACCCATGCCTATGCAACATTGCGTGTCGCAATGTTGAACCTAGAGGCGAGCAGAGTTGTTAATTTGTTTCCACCAGATGTGTTTTTCTGACCTTCACCCTCATGCATAGTCTAATTGTGGCGTAGAATAATAGTTTCTCTTGTCCTTTTTGTCCTTTTAGACCCTTATCTATATCTTGGCCAGAGGACGAGGTGTATTGGTCCCCTTTTATAATGCTGTTCCAGAGCGGTCTATGATGTACCCACCCCCCACCCCACCCCACCCCCCCACCCCACCCTCCCGATTTCCTTACCCAGCCCTGACCCTTCCCTGAGGGCCTCATCCTCTCCCGTGCCCCATGCACGGTTATTATATGGTTTCGCGAGTCTAGGTTCCCCTGCTGCGTACTCCCCTCGTCCAATCCTCCAATGATTACATCGATCGGATGCTGTATTGTATACTGCCTGGAAAAACTACAACTCGGGCTTCACTGATCTAGTGATCGATGTCAAGTGACGCAACGAAGTCTGAGCCGCCCAATGCTTACCTGCACACGCCTTGGAGCTAGCTAGCGGAGCGCTGCGAGAGGTGGAGGTGGAGCATCAGTACACGGGAGGGCGGAAATTCCAGTGGGTGGTCGTGGGTAAAGCACATGTCGAGTGAGATTGGCAACCTACAGACGATCTACAGAATGCACCGCACCGTTTGAGACTTGCGACGATCCGAGGGGAAGATTATGTGGTTGCGAACATTAGGCCCTGGATGGACAGCAATGACAGAGGAAGGGTGAAAGACAAGCTGGTAAACCAGTGGTTTATAAACTATAAACTATGGCCCACGCATGAAACGGGAGCTTATTTGTCTCACGTTCAGGGCGCAGGGGCGGGCAATTTGAAATCGAATCGAAACCGTGGCACGCCGTGGCACGGGAATTTCGCTGTGGGTCTGGGTGCGGGATTAAGGATGGCCCCGAAACCAAAGGCAGGCCCGGATCAGATACGCATGCATGGACGCATGTCGGAGGGTTTTTTCGGAGGTTGATGTCGGAGGTTGATCTCGCGCACTTTGACAGAAGCACTTCTATCCCTGTCAGAAACACGCATTATTGGCGCAGCTTGCTTGAGTTGGGGCATCGTAGGTTGGAGGATCTATCGCTTATCTGCATTGAATAGAATTCGGGAGGGGGAAGGGGGGAAGGGGGGAAGGGGGGGAACGATTACAAAACACGAATGAAGTGGAGTGGCTGGTTGGCTTGGCAACAAGCTTTCATCTAGGGGGGGAAACCGTGAGCGCTAGAAAGTGCAGGTTAGATTAGCTATCTTCTCTCACACTAGGTTTAGTGTGACCCAGGTCCCAGACGGAAGAAGATTTGGTGTATTCGCTGGCAACCTGTGCTGCACCGAAAACACTTTTGGGGCGCGCATCGCAACCGGAGCATGAAAATACGGTAGGAGCTTGGAAGGATGCATTTTGCGAACAGCGGTCCGTGCGGCTCCAAATAAATTCAAGCTTCGTTTCCGTGCACTTGTCCCCCAGCTGATTGGTGCCATTTGGGGCACATGTTGGGCCAAATTATACGAGTTGTGCCTTTTTTCTTGTCTGATACCCAGAACGCGAGGTTTTGGTTTTCAAAAATGTTTGGCATCTTGGCTAAGGGGGGGGTGAAGTCTAGCTTCACATTATTGGCTGAAAAAGTAAGAAAAGAGTAACGTTCTGCCCGATTTTCGTCTATTTGGGGCATAACGAGGCCACTTTTTGGAGGTCCTGGTTCAGGTGTAACCGGCACATTTCAGCATATTTTGCTAAGCTTCACCACGAGGGTGTCGACTAAAACTCTACCAACTCTACTCTACAACAACAACAAGAAAACTTTACAAAAATTACCTGGTCCCATTCAATCCAGAACCGGCTTAGAGACATGCCAAAACGTGCCCTAGCTAGCTAACGAAACATGACGATCGAGGCCAGGAATCCGCCTAGTATGCTCCCTTGTTTCTGCGATAATAACAGAAGGTTGACTATACGTAATTAGGGATCGGCAATATGATTTAATATGATGCCGGCTGTCAGACTAGGTAACTTTGGCCTGGGGCATTATATCATATGATATTAAATCATATGATTTTTGTATGGTATAATATGATATCATACTCGTCTTTGGTCAACATCATATGATTTGCCGTTCCCTATCAAAATGTCATGTATCTGGCGTTACCATTCAATGATAACGCCTGGTAGGGCGTGGTATTGAGGGGGCCCTTCATACGCACTTTCATCGTTTCAACGAGCTCTACCATTGAGCCATTCGTCCAAACGGGTAAGGCTGATTAAAGATATATGGGTATCGCACGACGGGACTTGGAATGTGAAGACGGTGAGCAGCCCTGCGTTGGCTACAGCATGTTACAATCCAATCCGATACAATACAAGTCCATGAATGAAGGTGGTGCGGTGCGGTGCAGTGTGGGTGGTGTGATCTAGTCCATGAATGAAGACGTGCTCCTCTCATCCTCTGCTTCCTTATGTTGCAGGATAGCAGGGAGGAGTAATTACAATCATAGCTTTTCTTTTCAGCTACCAGCAGCAGCTTCTAGGCAGCTCTGCTGGCTTGCTACCCAGCCAAACCTAAATCAACCTCGTGCACCTGGAAGCTGATATCTTGGGGCTTAGCCTAGTGGTTGGCTCATCTGCCTAGAAGCTCCTGCTCGTAGCTGGAAAGAAAAGCTATGATTCCAATCCAACCAATAAAGCCAGCAAACCCCAGCAAAAATATATTGTGCAGGAATAAATAACTAGGAGGCAATGAGCCAACGGGCGGATCAATGATAATACATATTTATATTTATATGCCAGACTAGGCCGGAGCGAGAGTCAATTAATATGTCGGAGGAAATCAATCGCCTGAGATGAACAGAAAGAGAGGAGAGACCATGATGACAAGCAAGCTAGTTCGGCAGGTCACCCAGCTCTGCGTCCTGAGACGCAACCAATTTTACAGCTGTGTCCAGAGACGCAACCGAATTCATAGTCTGCGTCCTGAGACGCAATCACACCAGCATAGCCTGCGTCCCCACCCTCCCCACGTTGTATCTCAGGACGCAACAGACCCTTCGAAGTTGCGTTTGCGACGCAGGACGGACGCATTTTAGCCAATGTTCTCAATGCATGGAGACATGTTTTCAACCAACAACTGTTGCCTGCGCACCTAACCACTTATACTCCCAAGGTAACCTACTGAGACATGATCACATGATACCATCACACAACTGTTGCTCCCTGCGCCCGTAACCATTTCACTTTGATAGGAGCCAAAACAAGACTAGCAGATGGGGAGCCTGCTGGGGCACCTCTCCACCTCACTCGGCGCATTTTGTTTTGGCGGAGCCCCCCCTTCTGGGGGGCGGGAGCCCCCAGAGTCACCCCGTTTTCCATTTGTTCCACGGAACTCTGGCCCTTACTGGCCTCTGTCGTAACACCTGGCTTCAATTCGCTGCACCCGATTCCTGTGCCACCTGTCACTCCAATAGCCAACAACCTGAACTTCTTTTCTGCGTCGCTTGCATCGCGCCTAGGGCTTGTTTTGCATGCAGGTACTCCCAAGGTAACGTAATGAGGTAAGATGCCAGCGTACACCTGTTGTTGCCTGCGCTCCAAACCATTTATATTTGTAGGTGCCCGTACACGTCAGCTACCAGATGCTGTGTGCACCAAGTCACCTACCAGATGCTGTGTGCACCAAGTCACCTACCAGATGCTGTGTGCACCAAGTCACCTACCAGATGCAGTGTGCACCAAGTCACCTACCAGATGCTGTGTGCACTAAGTCACCTACCAGATGCAGTGTGCACTAAGTCACCACACCACCTCACAAGGTGCATTCAGGTACTCCCAAGGTGATATAATAAGGCATGATGCCATCATACTCCTGGTGTGCCCACGCACCAACCCATATGTCTTCTTGTTAGGTGCCCATGCACCCGACCTAGCAGATGGAGTGCCCAGTGAGTCACCACGCCACCTCACTAGGTGCATGCAAGTACTTCCAAGGTAATCTAATAGAGCATGATGCCATCGTGCACCTGTTGTTGCCTACGCACCAACCCAATTATTTTACTCCAAGGTGCCCATCCACTTCACCTAGCGGATGCAGTTCCCAGTGGGGCACCACTCCACCCACCCAGGTGCATGCAGGTACTCGGTACCCAACTAAAGCATGATGGGTAGCGCTCAATACAGCAAGGCCCCCAATGTCCACGCCCAATGGCAAAGCCAAGCATGGTACCATCTTACACCTCCTGTTGCCTGCACATCAACCCGCCTCTTTTTGTTACGTGCCTATCCACCTCACCTAGCAGATGGAGAGTCTAGTGGGGAACCAATACACCTTGCTAGGTGGATGCAGATACTACCACAATACCCAACCAGCCTGAGGTGACCCGCCCATGTCCGGAGTTCATGCGCAGGTGGCATGGGCCGAAGGCCTCGGGTAAAAGCCGAACCTTTAGGTGTAAGTGGGACCGCATCCGGTGTAACCAGTGTAGCAGTGGAGGCTCTGCTACATTGAGGGCGGTGACTAGATCACCCATCCACATCTACCAAGAACAGGGGCATTACTGAGGGCAGTAACCACATCACCAGGTACCCATCCACATATACAAAGAACAGAGGCAGTACCTAACCAATGCTTGTAGGCATTCAGCAGGTCATTTGGGAGTCTAGGTTGACAGGTCAGACTTCATACATCGACTTTTTCAGGCCAAATTTACGACAATTCTTCCAGAATTCTCACAATTGCAGGCCCAATATCAGGTACAAACTACGACCTACGACCTGTTTCGGAAAATATATTCCAAGATGATCCGCTGAATGGCTACAACTAGTGCCTGACTGTCTGTATAGCCCTAAAATTAGTTTGTGCTTAAATACATAATGCCGTTCTAAACCACAGGTGTCCAACGGAACGCTCTGCCTAAATGCATAATACTTGTCTAAGCAAGTACTTTTCTTTTTGGCATTTCTTAGTAGCTGCTAAGCAGCTCCCTGAGCCAGCCACTTGGCTACACCAAAATATTTCAGCATTTGTGGGCAGCTGATTGTGTTGGCTTCAAGGTGCACTAGGCTGCGCCAGGTCCGGCTGAAAAGCTAGTCAGGGGAGCTGCCTAGAAGCTGCTCCTCGAAGCGGAAAAGAAAGCACTGTTCTAAACTACATTCGTCCAACGCCAAGTCTAAGAGCTAGTGCCTGCCAGAGCCTTTTTTCTGTTTCAGAAAGGGGGTCTTCTGGTAGCTATCAGGGATTTGGTGTCTTCCAAGGTTGAGCTCCTGGTAGCAATGTGGGTAGGAGGCCTGAAGGGCCGGCCCGGGGGAATCGGGGGGCGAGACAGAGATTCGAGTCTCATGATAGGAAAAGGTTTGGCCAAAACAGAATTCCAGGTAGCGATCACTACTCGTAGCGGAAAAATATCTGGAAATAATAATAATAATAATAATAATAATAATAATAATAATAATAATAATAATGCTGGAGTGCCCTATCTTCTGCTAGGGGAGCTGCCAAGAAGCTGCCAGTCATAGCCGAAAAGAAAAGCTTTGGCTGGAGTGCCCTATATTCTGCTAGGGGAGCTGCACAGAAGCTGGTAATCATAGTCAAAAAGAAAATATATGGCTGGAGCCCGGGCTGCAGTGCCCTATATCCTGCTAGGGGAGCTGCCTAGAAGCTGCTAGGAATAGCTGAAAACAAAAGCTATGGCTGGAGTGCCCTATAATCAGGGCAGGCCGAACAAAACACAAGTCGCCACTGTTTCTACTTTGGGCTACTAGTAGCAGCTTCCGACCAGCTCCACTAGCCAGCAACTGGGCCCAAGGTCGGGGAAAGGGAGCTGTCTAGAAGCTGCTAGGCGTAGCTGAAAAAACAAACAACCAAAGTCCCTAAATCTTAACTCCAACTTACTTTTAAGTCCAACTAACACCCAACTCCAACTAACCCCTAACTCCAACTAATACCTAACTCCAACCATCTCATAACTCCAACCAACTCCTAACTCCAACTAACACCTAACTCAAACTAACTCCAAACTCAAACTAACTTCTAACTCCAAACGGTTGGCTTAGGTGCTTTTGTTTTGTCACCTATAGCGATCGCTACCCCGGACCCCGTTTAGGCCAAAACTTTCGTTTCTCTGGGACCTGAACCCTGATTTCTGGACTGCTGATTGCCGGCTATCACAAAACGTTTTTATTTCTTCTTGTGTTCATAATTCCCCCTTGGCTCTGTTAAGCTGCGGGCACGTTTGGATCCCAAAAGGGCACCAGGAAAAATCTAAGCACCATCAAAGGTCGCCTGTGGTGTGTAGGGGAGGTGGCTCTGTAAATCTGCGACCCAAATCGCAACCACTGATTGTTGGCTATCACAAAGGTCGCCTGTGGCGTGTAGGGGAGGTAGCTCTGTAAATCTGCAATACCTGTTCAGTGAATCCTGATTTGTGGACTGCCGATTGTTGGCTTTCACAAAGGTTGCCTGAGGCGTGTAGGGGAGGTGGCTCTGTAAATCTGCGATACCTTGTTAGCGAACTTGTCCCTGCTGGCGTTGTTGAACGTCTGGCCAGGGAGATCAGTGAAAAGGTGCTGCCTCTGCAATGGGGAAGGGGTGTGGGAATGGGGTGTGAGAAGGGGGGGAGGGGTGGGGGAAGGGGTGCGGGGGGAAGGGGGCGGGGAATAAGGGGATGTTGGTTTCAACAGCCCAGACACGAATTAATCCTCAACCTTGCCTTCCAGGTCCCATCCCCATCACCATGCCCATCCCAACCCCCAATGCCATCCCCATCCCAATCGCCATTCCCATGCCCCTTTCAACCCCCAATGCCATCCCCATCCCAATCCACATTCCCAATGCCAGTCACACGCCCATTTCAACCCCCAATGCCATCCCCATCCCAATCCCAATCCACATTCCCAATGCCAGTCACACGCCCATCCCAACCCCCAGTGCCATCCCCATCCCAATCCACATTCCCAATGCCAGTCCCATGCCCATCCCAACCCCCAATGCCATCCCCATCCCAATCCACATTCCCAAAGCCAGTCACACGCCCATTTCAACCCCCAATGTCATCCCCACCCCAATCCACATTCCCAAAGCCAGTCCTATGCCCATCCCAACCCCCAATGCTATCCCCATCCCAATCCATGTTCCCAATGCCATTCCCATGCCCATCCCAACTGCTAATGCCATCCCCATCGCTATCGCTTTTCCCAGTGGCATCGCCATCCCCAATGCCGTTGCCATGCTCACCGCCAGTCACATGCCCATTCCAACCGCTAATGCCATCCCCATCGCTATCGCTTTTCCCAGTGGCATCGCCATCCCCAATGCCGTTGCCATGCTCACCGCCAGTCACATGCCCATCCCAACCCCTAATGCCATCCCCATCGCTATCACCTTTCCCAGTGGCATCGCCATCCCCAATGCCATTGCCATGCTCACCGCCACCGCCCTCGCTCTCCGCCTCCTCTCCTGCCTCACCCCACCTACCTGGGTGTTACATGCACTGATGCCGATGCCGTTCTTGCGCTGGTGTACGCGTTCAGGTTATAATTCTGAGCCCATACGCTTGGCCAACGCCATCCCAACTCCCAATGCCACCTCCATCAACCTCCTCCTCCACCCCTCTGACCCCCCCACCTACCTGCGTGTTACATGCATTGATTCCAATGCCGTTCTTGCGGTGGTGGGATCTGTCAGGGGAGCACCCTTTTGAACCCATGCGCTTGGCCATCACCATCCCAACCCCCATCTCCATCTCCATCCTCATCGACCTCCTCCTACACCTGCCCCTCACCACCTACTTGTGTGTTACATGCACTGATTCCAATGCCGTTCTTCAGGTGGTGAGATATGTCAGGAGAGAACCCATCTGAACCCAGACGCTTGGCCATCGCCACCACCATCTCAACCTCTATCTCCATCCCCATTGACCTCTCCCGCCCTGCCCTTCCCCACCTACCTGCGTGTTACACGCACTGATTCCAATGCCGTTCTTGCGGTGGTGGGATCTGTCAGGGGAGAACCCTTTTGAACCCATGCGCTTGGCCATCACCATCCCAACCCCCATCTCCATCTTCATCCTCATCGACCTCCTCCCCCACCTGCCCCTCACCACCTACTTGTGTGTTACATGCACTGATTCCAATGCCGTTCTTCAGGTGGTGAGATATGTCAGGAGAGAACCCATCTGAACCCAGACGCTTGGCCATCGCCACCACCATCTCAACCTCTATCTCCATCCCCATTGACCTCTCCCGCCCTGCCCTTCCCCACCTACCTGCGTGTTACACGCACTGATTCCAATGCCGTTCTTGCGGTGGTGGGATCTGTCAGGGGAGAACCCTTTTGAACCCATGCGCTTGGCCATCACCATCCCAACCCCCATCTCCATCTTCATCCTCATCGACCTCCTCCCCCACCTGCTCCTCACCACCTACTTGTGTGTTACACGCACTGATTCCAATGCCGTTCTTGCGGTGGTGGGATCTGTCAGGGGACAACCCTTCTGAACCCAGACGCTTGGCCATCGCCATCCCAACCCCCAAGCCCATCGCCACCACCATCCCAACCCCCATCTCCATCCCCATCGACCTCCCCCGTCCTGCCCCTCCCCAACTACCTGTGTGTTACATGCATTGATTCCGATTCCGTTCTTGCGGTGGTGGGATCTGTCAGGGGAGAACCCTTTTGAACCAATGCGCTTGGCCAACGCCATCCCAACCCCCAAGCCCATCGCCACCACCATCCCAACCCACATCTCCATCCCCGTTGACCTCCCCTGCCCTGCCCCTTCCCACCTACCTGTGTGTTACATGCATTGATTCCGATTCCGTTCTTGCGGTGGTGGGATCTGTCAGGGGAGAACCCTTCTGAACCCATGCGCTTGGCTATCTCAGCCGATTCGTTATACGGGTTGAATCGGCCAGAGAAGGACGGCTGAGTAAAAGAACCAGAAGCGGTAAGGTTAGTCTTCAACTCGTGTTCAGAATCCGGGACATAGGTGGACTTGACGCTCCGCTTCCCCGTATGGTCGTAGTTGTTGTAGAACCTGCGTAGGATGGTTAAGGTCGAATAAGTTGAATTGGTATGTGATTGTAGTTGTTATCAAAGCTGCATAGGATGGTTCAGGTCGAAAGAGTTGGATTTTGTATGTGGTAGTGATAGTAGTTGTTGTAGAACCTGCATAGGACGGTTCAATTTGAATGAGTTGAATTTTGTATGCGATAGTGGAAGTAGGTGTTGTAAAAGCTGCATGTGATTGTTCAATTCGAATCAGTTGAACTTGTAAGTGATTGTGATAGTAGTTGTTGTAAAACCTGGATATAATGGTTTGATTCATATCAGATTGCTTTTCATGCAATCGTAGTTGTTATTGGGCATGGATAGAATGGTCTGATTCAAATAAGTTTCATTCCCAAGTGATTGTGGTTGTTGGAAAATTTGGAGATAATGGGTTGATTCAAATTAGTTTGATTCCCACACGATTTTAGTTGTTGCAGTACCTGGACAGAGGGGTTCGATGCAAGTCAGCTTAAATTCTTCGTGACGAGAACAGTTTTTTTTAGAGCCTACATTTAATGGTTTGATTCAAATTAGTATAGTTTCCACGTGGTGGTGGATTGTAGTTGTTGTCAAATCTAAACAGAGTGCTTTGATGCAATTCATTTTAATTTCGTCGTGACGAGAACAAAACAATTTAGAACCTGCATGTACTGCTTTGATTCAAATCGGTTTAGTTTCCACATGGTGGTGGTGGTGGTGGTTGGTGGTGGTGGTGGATTGTAGCTGTTGTGGAATCTGGGCAGAGTGGTTTGATGCAAGTCATTTTAATTTCTTCGTGACGAGAACAGTTTTTTTTTTAACCTGCATGTGATGGTTTGATTCAAATCGGTTTAATTTACACATGGTGGTGGTGGTGGTGGTTGGTGGTGGTGGATTGTAGCTGTTGTGGAATCTGGACAGAGTGGGTCAATGTAAGTCAGTTTAATTTTGTTGTGAAGAGAACAGTTTTTTGTAGAACCATCATTTAATGGTTTGATTTAAATCGGTTTAGTTGCCACATGTGGTGCCGTGGTGGTGGTGGTGGTGGTGGGGGGGGGGGGATTGTACTTGTTGCAGTATCTGGATAGAGTGCATCGATGAAAGTCAGTTTAATTTCGTTCGTCGAGTCGAGAACAGTTTTTTGTAGAACCTGCATATAATGGTTTCGTTCAAATTAGTTTAGTTTCCACAAGGTGGTGGGGTGGTGGGGGTGGTGGGGGTGGATTGTAGCTGTTGTGGAATCTGGACGGAGTGGGTGGATGAAAGTCATTTTAATTTCTTTGTGACGAGAACAGTTTTTTGAAGAACCTACATATAATGGTTTCGTTCAAATTAGTATAGTTTCCACAAGGTGGTGGTGGGGGTTGTTGGTGGGGGTGGATTGTAGCTGTTGTGGAATCTGGACGGAGTGGGTGGATGAAAGTCATTTTAATTTCTTCGTGACGAGGACAGTTTTTTTTGAACCTGCATATAATGGTCTAATTCAAATTAGTTTAGTTTCCACATGGTAGGGTGGGGGTTGTTGTTGGTGGTGGATTGTAGCTGTTGTGGAATCTGGACAGAGTGGGTGGATGCAAGTCAGTTGAAGTCTTTGGTGATGGGTACAGTTTTTGCAGAACCTGTATTTAGTTAGGGACCCGCATATCATATGATGTTAACCAAAGGCAAGTATGATATCATATGATGTCATACAAATTGCATTATATGATATTATATATTATAAATGGTCATTTTCGCCTAGTCAGACTGCCGGCATCGTATGATATTATATTGCCGTTTCCCCATTCCCTACATTAAATGGTTTGTTTCAAATTAGTTAAACATCCACATGTTTGGAGTGAGGTGTATTGTTGGCGGTGGATTGTAATTGATGTAGGACCTGGACAGGGTGGGTCGATGCAAGCCAGTTTAATTCCTTCATGATTAGTACAGTTTTACTACAACCTGCATATAACGGTTTGATTCAAATCACTTTAGTTTCAACTAAGTGGGCTGTTGCTCTTGTTGCTGTTGTTGCCGTTGTTGTTGTTGTTGTTGTTGTTGTTGTTGTTGTTGTTGTTGTTGTTGTTGTTGTTGTTGTTGTCGCTGTTGTTGCCGTTGTTGTTGTTGTTGTTGTTGTTGTTGTTGTTGTTTTTGTCGTTGTTGTTGTCGATGCTGTTGTTGTTGTTGTTGAATCCCTCTGGCCCATGCGGGAAGCCTTAAAATGCAATGCACTCTTTCACTGCCACGGCCACGGGTCTTCGTCATAACTACCAGGACAGAATAGCACTAATGGTACGTGTAGTAGCTTTCAGAGTTTCCGAGAGGACCCTTACAGTTCCTGAAACTTTACTCAATCGAGCTTGAACGAATCGCACTGGCCCATGCTGCAATCGATCAATGGAATGCACGCTACAAACACCATAGCTATAGGTCTCGGCCACGCCTATTCCAGTGGTCTGGTCTGGCGTGTACAGCGACAATTAGAAAGGGTCGGCAGCCGATGTGGTTCTGGAAAATCCAATGGGATTATCAATCTAGCAGAAATGAAAACAAAACGCCGAAGACTCCGGGCAGCCAGACCTAGACGGAGCGATGTAAACAAGTTCAAGAACTAGAAAGCAAACAGCGATGCCAGCTTATGGGATATACAGTCTAGCAGTGAAATACAGCAGGAATGAAAGCAAGCAGCCATGGCAGCAGGAGGACCTACTTTCCGTACTCCTTGCTTGTCTGTGTGCTCATCGTGATGCCCTGTCTTGATCCACTGCTTTGCCGATTCAGTCAACTGCTGAGGCCGGATGCGGCAGATTTAGGGTGGATTTCCATAGGGCGTGGATGGGTGAAGTACTGGATGGGTCGCTAAATCGGTTTACTTTCGGTTACGCCTCGTGGATGGGTCATGGATGATTCGTGCATCCGTACGCAGTCGATCATCCAGTTCCCGCCAGTGGAAATGCGACATGGATGGTTCCGCAATGGCCGGGTGCCATAACTTGCGCTGGAGCTATTGCTGCACGGCAACTTGTCGCCAGGGGAATGATCGCCTGGCCATCCACTGTGGCTTCAATGCCGAAGAATGTAAGGAAGAAGAATGTCTCGGGTTTTCTGTTCCTCGAACCAGATCTGACGCAATTCGAAATCTCGGGAATTAAAACTAGCAGAGGGAGGTCACAGATTTCGAGAGGTCAAACCAGAAGATGGAATTGAAATTAGCTGAGGGAGGCCGCAGATTTCGGGATGTCAGACTGAGGAAGGTCGCAGATTTCGGGAGGTCAAACTAGCAGAGAGAACTGGTATAGGCCACAGGGGTAGAGGCAGGTCGCTAGCAAGACCGGCGCCGGCCTGCGCCGGGATGCGCCGGAAAGTTTGCGACTCATCCAGACTCATCCAATCCACCCCTCGGTCGAAGGCATGGATGGATTTTGCCATCTGGATGGGTCTCGTGGATGGGTGTTTCGTCGGTACAATCCGTACAAATACGAATCATCCAGGGGCTCTGTGGAAATGTAAGGCCTGGATGGATCGTCGGTTGTTCGTACTTTTCGACCCATCCAGACCCATCCACGGCCTGTGGAAATCCACCCTTAGCGGGTAGACACACACGATGTGCCCTGGAATGCGCGGTGTGATGAATCAAGTGGGATGGAATACTTTCTGGGGGGCAACGCATGATTTGTAGGTAGTTTTCGTCGGACTGTCGAACCTGGAGGTGACAAGTGTAGTACGATGAGCTGTTATCATAATATGGTAAGCTTGACGATCCGCGTGACGTTTCTAACCGTCAGTACAGACGATAGATTAGGGTGTTGCTTGTAGGGAAGACACTTCAGATGCACAGTACATGCAGAAAGTCTTCTTACACTCTGTGAACGCATGGATGGTCCAGTGCTGCCACCGTGTAGGGGGGGCGGGGGGTAGGGTGGGGGGTAGGGTCCCCAAGTGAAGGTTTAAGCCCATGTTTGTTTGTTTTCTGTACATCTCATTTGAATATGGATTCATGACATTGGGTATGGGTTGCAGTTGGGCCCTTATACAAGTAATGCATGGACATCCTTTTGCAAGGTGCTCCCTGTACTCCCATGCCTACAATTTGATGTACACAGGCCAGGGTTGTTTAGGACGCTGTGTCCTCTGTTGCAGACGCAACGTCGAAGGGTCCGTTGCGTCGCAAGACGCAACGTGGGGAGGGACCGTTGGCCAGAAGGAAGGTTTCGTTGCGTCGCAGGACGCAGGCTATACAATTGGTTGCGTCTCACGCAGCAGAGCTGGGGGTCCTCCTGGAGCACCCTGAAATAGGATATTTACATTCCACACACATCTAGGGTAGGGTGGAACTTGAAAGCATACAAGTGAACGGACCAAGTTTCAAGCTATGTTTAAATACCCAAGTGGCATGTTTGGGGGATGGATGGAATATATCTCCATAGGATGTAGGGAGATACTTGCAAATATATGCCACATGCCACTGCTTAGGCACCCCTATAAAAGCATGCCTAGGTAGGGAGTACTCATGGTGCCCATAACTCCATGAGGCCTCGTCAGACCCCCCCCCCCCCCCCCCTTTTAGTCTTCGGAGATTGGGAGAAACGAAGGGTATAGCTTATTTACAATAGATAAGCATCAGTCAGATTGAGTTGACTGATGTGGGAGATCGCGACAAGACATCAGGGTACTGCGGTGACAGTGTGCGTGCCCTAGCTGGCAGCGGCACTACAGTAGGCGCGGCAGAGTGGGGAACCTGCGCTCTCGAAGTCACTCTAGAGTAGGCATGCAATCCGGACAATAGCATCCCCCCAATTCCTGGTATTCTTTATACAGAAGAATTCCGGGAATTAAGAGATTCAAAATAAACTAGAGGGACGGCTGAAACTGGTATGTGCAGGTATAGGAAGTGTACCTGGTCAGGCTTGCTAAGTTGCTAAGGGATCAAGAGAGAATTGTCTGGCTGTTGCAGATGGGCAAGCAAAGGCAGGGGATAAATTCTGTAAAGGGAAATCCTAATTAACTGATTTAAATGGGCAGATTTAGGGGCTGCCAGGAAGGTACAGACTGAGGTCAGTAGAAGTAGATCAGAGGATCCAGACTTTGGCTAAATAGAAGAAAGCAATTAATCAAGAAGCAATCAGTCAATAAACAGATCAAGTCTATGGGATCAGTGTTCTGGGTCTGCCAGGGAGGTACTGTTATAGACCGGTTCTCCCGGCTCAGCTAGAGTGTCTTGGGGCGCCAGGCCTTCCGCCTGGAAGCTTCCATAGTAGTGCCTCCACCCGTTAGGGCCGGCACCTACCGGCGGCAGTACCCTGAGGTACTGTCGCCTTTTCCCTTCTTATACCTAGCTTGCCGCCTGGCATGCTATCACGATTGTAAGCTCAGCGCCATAGTCCATTCCCTGTGTCAGTACTCACGATATTACATTACATTACATTACATTACATTACATTACATTACATGTTAAAGTCTACTACGATATAATACTCCGGAAAGCTAAAGGTTATCGCTCATCACTGCCGTCCCGTGTTCCACTGCAACAGACTTGAGCGCATCAAGCCTGTTACCCTGTCCGTAGATCCCGAGCTCCCGCGCACCTGCAGTGCCTTCTACAGTTGCCGCCGCAACAACCGAAGGAAAAGGATCTCAGTTGCAGAATCTTCTCTGATTATTGCTAGGCACCCCGCTGGACACCAGCCACCAACAGTCTACCCAAGACCCCGCTGGACCACCAGTACGTTGCCCCCGCAACAAACCCCTCTCCGAGTCTACCCAAGACCCCGCTGGAACACCAGTACGTTGCCCCCGCAACACCAACACCCCACTGCGTCAACCCACCGCCCCTCTCCCTAATCCCGCCATCCCCTAATCTCTCTGGCCCCGCAAGCCAAACCTCCCGCCCCCCCCCCCCCCCCCCCCCCCCCCCCCCCCCCCCCTCCCTTTCCCTCTTCTTCCCGTCACCCTCAAGAATATCCAATTCTTCCACCCCCCTATCACCTGCTCTTGTTCGTCACCTTCGCACCTCCCAAACCTCATCCCAAGCCGCCGCAATGCTCCAAGCGCCATATGATGGTAAGGGTGGTTACGATGCATTCGTCGACTGGTATACGAACCTTGTAGCCCCTCTGCTCATCAGATCATCAGTTTTCTCAGTTATCGACGCCGATCTAGATTACCAGCCCATTGATGAGCCCTCAGATGGCTACCACTACCCCAGGAACAGCAGAATCACACCTGTACCAAACTACATGGCTATGAACCACATTCTGCAACACTGTACCCCACCCCTTGCTGCTCTCATAGACGCGCGTACTAACAATGCAGCCAGAGCTCTGCGCTATAGATATTCGGCAAGATTGGGGCCAGGGGTTCTACTTAATGCCGACCGTCATAAAAGGCGTAAACCCCTACTACGACTCATTCACTACTCTAAATCCACCTATCTGCGACTACCCAGCCTCTGCCCAGGATGATGCTGTCGCCCCATCCACCCCTGATCATCAGCCACCCGCATCCTCGTCTGACAATGACGCATCTACTGAACCACCTTCGCCAACCTCGGACGGGGAGCCATCCGACATCCGAGCTTTCCAAGATGCAGCAGTAGCCGCGGATCTGGTGAGCAGGGCCATCCCTATGCTCAGTGCATTTGGGATCAATGTCCAACTTGATGACCAAGCATTACCCTCCAACAGACGCCAGAATCCCCAGCAGGGTCTGTGGTCACCAAGTTCTTCCCAATGCACCATATGTACAGGGTTTGGACACACTGCTTTCTACTGTCCGAATCTCTCGCCATATGCATCAAGGATCCACAACTGCGCAAACTGTGGTGGATCCGAGCACCACGAAGGTCAGTGTACTAGCTGCCAGAGACCAAGCAGCGGTAGCCCGTCACTTACTTGAGCCCCACGACAACAAGCTGACAGAGGTCTGCGCCAACTGCAATGGCAGAGGACACTATGGGAAGCAATGCGTCTCATCCACTCCAGTTGACCCTACAGGCACAACCTGTACATACACTCTGTGGAGGATATGGGCATCAGGATTCAATCTGCCCAAACCCCTGCCGCCAGAAGACTCCCACACTGGAATCTCCACCGTACAGCTCTGGAGACAACTCTGGAGATGAAGACACCACCGGTGAGAAATCTGATACCACTGACTCTGAGCTAGGAAAGTGCCCCTCCACTCATGAGACCTCCTCCAGTGACCTATCTTCTTGTTTCCACGGCCACTGGTGTTTAACTACAGACACCATCTACCACATGACCTCAAATGCTGATTGCCTCATTAGGTTAACACCCCTCAACCCCCCCGTATCAGTCATTCCACCAGGCTCCACAACACCAGTTATCTGCTCCTATTCTGTCACGGCTGTACTACTTCAGGGTATAGGACTTATGGTGACACTCCTAGATGTCCTCCTTGTATGTGCCCGTGTCTAACTCCTTCAACCTCATCAGTGCCCCTGCCATCATGACCTATGATGATGACATACAAATCTACACTGATTGTTGTACTGCACAGATTGAACTGCCCTACCAGCATAGAGACGGCATGGTCTGCTACACCATTGGCCTGAAGTGCTCAGTATCATCAGCTAGTGGCCTCTACACCACAAGCCTGTACCAGCCATCACCGTCTGACCACCCAGACAATGACCTCCCTGATGACCCATGGTACCTTGAGCCCTACACCATGGTCCATCATTTGGCTCCAGCAGGAAAGTCAAAGTGGAAGCAACGTCTCACATCCTCTCCTCCTCCTCCTCCTCCTCCTCCTCCTCCTCCTCCTCCTCCTCCTCCTCCCCCTCCCCCTCCCCCTCCCCCTCCCCCTCCCCTCCCCCTCCCCCTCCCCCTCCCCCTCCCCCTCCCCCTCCCCCTCCCCCTCCCCCTCCCCCTCCCCCTCCCCCTCCCCCTCCCCTCCCCCTCCCCCTCCCCCTCCCCCTCCCCCTCCCCTCCCCCTCCCCCTCCCCTCCACCTCCACCTCCACCTCCCCCTCCACCTCCTCCTCCAACTCCTCCTCCCCCATCTCCACCACCACCTCCTCCTCTTCTCCCTCCCCCTCCTCCTCCTTCTGTCTCTAACCCTGAACCCCTACCAACCCTATCCCATGAATCATATCATCACCTAACCCAAAGGAAAAGAAGATCAATAGACAGAACAACCCACAGTCCCGTTACATGCTGGAATTGTGGTGGATATGGCCATACCTCAGTTATCTGTTCTAGCCCCAACACCAACCTTGCATTTAGAGCACCCAAAGTACCAATCCCTATTCCCCACCCACAGGCCCCAACTGAGGAAGATCTCAACGGTTTCATTCAGGGTTTTTTGGACCACCTCACTACCCCTGCAACACTCACTGACTCTAACAAAATCCTGCAAGCACCCCCAGGATTTCCACCAGAGCCCCTAGACTGGCCAACAGTCAAGGACCTGCCAAAAATATGGGCAGAATGTTGCAAAGCAGCTGGCTTCACTATACCCCCCATCCTTCCTGCCCAACCTACTGTCCCTACAAAGAAAACCAGGTCAGCAACTAAAAAGCAAAATGCAGATGCAACCAAAATTCTTGGCCACCTGACTAAAATGCATGCCACCTTGACCCACATGTACCACAGTGTCATCATTGCCCTCCAAACCAACAATGCATCCTTTCCCCAAACCCAGCAGCCAGTAAAATCTAACCAACCACTCCCACCCAACAGGAATACACAAACCATCTACACGCCAGTTGGCATCACAGACTTCCCCCCCCCCCCCCCCCCCCCCCCCCCCCCCCCCTTCTTCACCAGACGACTTTGAACCTGATGACATCCCTAACAACAGTAATGCATGTAGGCTCAGTTTCCAGTCCCTAGTAGGAACTCACCCAGGACACTACCCACTAGGTGAACTTATCACCATCCTGGAAAAGATATGTCAACAATCAACCGCCCCACCTCAACTCCTGTTCAACATGTTCAGAACCCCCATGTACCAACTCATCACAGCATTTTTTAAACTATACCCATCCATCAGATCCCTACCCAATGCCATCTGGTCCACATCAGACATGCCCAAACACCCAGCCTCCATCATTGCCCCCCTTCATCTGCAAACAAAAAGCTTGGCCACTCTATTCCACCAGTATGACACCTGCTCCCCACACATCAAGGACCAACTCAAATGGACCATCTGTCTCCAAGCTGCCCTTGTCAATGCATACTCAATTGCAACTCACAGACAGCCAGGCATACTCCTGCAATCCCACCAGATCAGAGTTGATAATGAACCAAGTCCCTTTCTCATCTATGTTGATGAGATCATCCTCCCCTGGAACCACCAAGACTACTTCATCCTCAACATGTTCCCACCTGAGTTCCACCCACTTCCTACTCCTGACCTGTGGGATGACTTCCACCAGTGCATCACCAAGAGGATAAAGCAAGATGGCTTCTACCAAGTGCCATACTTCCCAGGCACCCAAGCACAGGACCCAGCAGACCCAGCATAATGTGGCACTAGCACAAGATCTATTGCATGATAAATCTCTTATCATAGGGGGGAATATCCAGACTTGTGCTCCTAGATTGATACTGACTATACCACATAGGTTTAAATGGTTACTATCTAACCACCAGACCAAGCAACACTTTATAGATGATAATGGAAGTACCTCATAATGTCCCTCCTACAGACTGACAGTTATGACCTAGCGGGGGATGTCTACCTTTAAAATTTGTTTTACCTCATATGGCCAAATACACAGATTGCCATCCAGCTCCCCCTTTACCTGAACATTGGCTGCACCTTCCTGGCAGCTCCACAGCTGGAATCCAGTCCTATTTGATAATAGATGATCTGTACTGCCATTGGCCCCTGTTCTCCTCTGAGCGTACTTGCACATGCCTTACAAGCCAAGCACCACTCGATGATTAAGTTGGCCAGTCAGAAGCCTTTGCCCATGGGCTTCCTTATGCATCAGATATTTATTTTCACTCTTGCCTCCCTTCCCTAGAATTAAGGGCGCCTGGAGGCGCGTCCCGAATGAAATGATTCGAATCTTTAATTCAATGTATTTTTATTAAATCAATTGAATTGTATGTAATGTTGTGTTATTTTAATTCGATTTAATCCTTTCCATTTAATTTAATTTACGTGATTTGAATGCATGTAATTGCTTTAAATTGTATCGATTCGAATAGGATTAAATTTGAAGGGCGCCTGGAGGCTTTAAATCAATTGAATTCCAATGAATCGATTGATGATTTAGCATTGTTAAGTATAAAGTGACGAAAAAGAGAGTTTTTGAAGGGTTGTTGATTTTTAAGCAGTATTGAACGTTTCTGTAATGTAATGAAATGCATGTGTGTAGATTGATGTTTTTTTTAAGAATTTGATGCAAGAACAATGAGGCCAATCAGGTGTCTGGTTGATTTTACGGAATTTGTACAAGGTATTGCATGTTTCGGCCCAGCCCAGACGTAAACGGTCCCGTCCTCATGAACGGGTTTTTGGCCAGCGGCAGGTGGCGTGGCTTGCCCCCGCCACTGCCCCCGCCCGGTGGCCCCCGGCCCCGCCCCCGACCCTGCCCCTGCCCCCGCCCGGTGGCCCCCGCCCCTGCCCAACGCACGGCCCTGAGGTGGGGTCCGAGGGCTAATTATACCAAGTGCCCTAGGGGATTGTTTCGTCCATTGTGATGCTTACATGTTTCGCCTCCAATTTTTGACGACAATTCTGCTCCCAAACCTATGTATGCGCACATGTTTAAGTGGTTAAAATTTGAAATGTTAGCTTAAAACACCCTTAAATCAAATTGTTAACAGATAATTGTAGCTTTTTGTCCCAACCTGAGCTCCTTTTCGTGAATTGCGATGCTCATATGTGCTCTGGTCAGAATTTGTCCGGTATAAATAAGTCTTATAATTCATCAAAAATATAGAATTTTCAACTTTTTTGATGTTTTTCATAAAACCTGAAAAATTGGTTTGTGACACACGGACTAACTAACGGACATTTTAATGGGGCTAATCCCTCTTCAAATAAAGGGCGCCTGGAGGCGCGTCCCGAATGAAAATGTCTTATATTTGGGATATCTGATATAATATTTCGTTTTTTTGTGATTTGAAGTGAAACCTGAAAAGTAGGTTGTGACGGACACACACACACACGGACATTTTTGACAGGCTAATCCCTCAATCAAAAATAAAAATTTTCATTCGGGTATAAAGGGCGCCTGGAGGCGCGTCCCGAATGAAAATGTCTTATATTTGGGATATCTTATATAATGTTTCGTTTTTTGTGATTTGAAGTGAAACCTGAAAAGTAGGTTGTGACGGACACACACACACACGGACATTTTTGACAGGCTAATCCCTCAATCAAAAATAAATTTTTTCATTCGGGTAAAATAAAGGGCGCCTGGAGGCGCGTCCCGAATGAAAATGTCTTATATTTGGGATATCTTATATAATGTTTCGTTTTTTTGTGATTTGAAGTGAAACCTGAAAAGTAGGTTGTGACGGACACACACACACACGGACATTTTTGACAGGCTAATCCCTCACTCAAAAATAATTTTTTTCATTCGGGTATCTGGAGATTGTTTTCATTCGGGTACCTCCTAATTCCAGGGATTCTTGTATATCAAGAATACCAGGAATTGGGGGGGATGTTATAGACCGGTTCTCCCGGCTCAGCTAGAGTGTCTTGGGGCGCCAGGCCTTCCGCCTGGAAGCTTCCATAGTAGTGCCTCCACCCGTTAGGGCCGGCACCTACCGGCGGCAGTACCCTGAGGTACTGTCGCCTTTTCCCTTCTTATACCTAGCTTGCCGCCTGGCATGCTATCACGATTGTAATCTCAGCGCCATAGTCCATTCCCTGTGTCAGTACTCACGATATAATACTCCGGAAAGCTAGAGGTACATGTGCAAACTTCAGGAAGGCTAGGCTACCACCCGTTCACCCACCCATCCAATTATCCATACCACCCATACTCGCCGACCCGTACCCGCCCACAGTATCCATTTTATCCAACCATTCACCCACCCATACACCCACCCGGGTCTTAGATGTTGCCAGTGCAATGCCCCTGTCAACACAACCTCAATTGTGGTCACATTGTGTTATTTGGAGGTCTGAGTAAAAAGATAGCAAAAAACTGAGGAGGTCTGGCCAGGGGTTTAGGGTTTAGGTTTGCAACGCTGCATAGGACCTGTTCCTCTCGATGAGTTGCGGAGTCACTTATACTGCCCGGATCGTTGCGAACCTCGGCCGAACACAAACAAAATAGCCCAGCCCCTCAGATTCGCTAAGGGATAGCATGGAAACCACCGTCTCAATCTTGAACTTCCGAGGGCTTTCTTCCTAATCGTGAAAAAAACGGGTTGATCCCATATAGATATAGATACTGGACATTATCGAGCTCGTACGTGTCGATATATACCGGTTGCAACCTGCTTGCCAAAGAGTGCATGACAATTGTTTTGCTGGCACTTGGTGTCTATGTAGCAAGGGTTGTGACGGCCTAAAATAATTTCACTCTCCCTAGCAGGTTCGAACAGATTAACAGTCTGGCGCTCTACCAACTGAGCTAAGGGAGACATACCAGTGTGAAGAATGTACGTTTCATAAATCAATATCTCCCGAAATCTGCGCTTTCTTTCTTCTTCACCTGGTCACCTCCTGGACCAGGTTCTGATGGGTATGTTGCCCAAACCCCCTCTGTTATAAAACTGTCCAGCTGCCTCGGCGCTGTTCAGTCTCGGCATTGATTTTTGCTGAGTATGTAACTATATCCTCTCTCTTCTTCGGTGGTGTTTCCACTGCCAGGATAAGTGCCCATTGTAATCTATCTATCTTCTTCGGGGCCATTGAAATATTCTTCTTGCCCATTGTAATCTTCTTCTTCTTCGGGGCAAATTTCGCTACCAGTTTTCGCTCTAGTGGCTTTCACGCATTAGATTGGAAGCTGCAATCCCTCTCGCATCCTGTACAGCAGCCCAGTAGCCGTACAAGGTGTCTGAACTCCTGGACTTCAAGTTTAGCCTTGCTTCTGACCATGCCCCTGAGTTGGGGCCAATTTCACAACCAGTTTCCGCTCCCGCCCCTGCTGACGTTCTCGTTTTTCTGCTTGGACTGGTGGACTGGTTCTCTATGGTTCACCTCTGCCTCCTCTGCTGTCTCACCTATCGCTGTGGCCCTCTGGCTGTGGGCCTCCTGGCTGAATGAACTTTAGGGTTAGCCTCAATTATCTGTCCGTCCGTCCATTTGTTTCCTGTCCAGGATGAGCCCCTTTCCCTGAGTCCCCCTCTTTAGTGGAGGACTTAGAAGATGCCTTGCTTGTGGCGCTAGAGATGATTTGAATAGCGTTTGCCTTTAGAGAGGGAGGTATGTGAGGGTGCCTAAAAAACCTCACGCTTCCTATTATAAAATTGGACGTTCGGCAGGCTGTGCTGCTGTCCTGTCTCGGACTATTTTGCTGAGTTCATGTGCCGATCTCTATCGAACCATTTCGTGGGGTGAAAATCTTTTTGTTTTGGGGATGCATTAAAACCCCTAATCCTGTTTACAAATTGACAATAGGCAAGGTGTGTCCTGTCTCAGCATTGTTTTGCTGAGTTTATGTTGAGTACTCCTCCCTCCCTTGTCCTCCTGTCTGTCTGAAACTTGCGATACGACTGGACAGTTGACAGTTTATCCTGCTGTCCTGTATCAGACTATCGGCACTGTTGTGCTGGATTTATGTAACGCGTCCTTGGTTGCTGCCGTGTCTCTGCATTCTTTTGCTGACTTTTTATAACTATTCTTTGTTTTCTCGTCATATCTTGGCATTGTTTTGCCAGATGTAACCTACCCCGGTCAGGGTACTACATGGAAAACATGGCGTGTGTTCTACCGGTAGTGAAACCTTTTGAAGACCGACTGCGTGATTTGAGCAAATGGTAAAAACTCCTCTGCGTGCAGCACACATTTTTCAGGCTTCCCTTGCTCTCTGCGCTTTCTGCGTGCTGGTCTGCGTTTTCTGCGTGCTCACGTGCTAGGTATGTTTTTACAGTTGCTTGCCCCAGATCAGATAGAGTGGACGCAGTAAGTCAGTGAGTGACTGAAGGGGTGAAACCAGGAGAGATTCAAATGACCGTATTGATATGAAGTGATTCATAACATCCATGTTGTTTGAGGTTTCCCCTGCTGGCTGACCCCCCCCCCCCCACACCCCCCACCCCCCTTCCCCTAGGCTCTCCACCCCATTCCCCCCGGGCTGCACTGGCGCAACACCAGCTGTCTTTGCCTGCAGCTTGGTCCTACGAGTTAGCTGTTTCCATGTTGCTTGTCATCCCATGCATGTGCCCCTGCATGATTCGTGCTGTGTCCCTGTTCTCCCTCCATTACCTTCCACAAGCCCAGGTGGCTTTTGTTATTCACCGGGTTTCACCGGTTCACCTAGAGTGACTTAGAGTGCACAGGACTACCTCCCTGCTGCACTGTACTGCGATGCCGCTGCCAGCTATGGCACGGACTCTGATGCCGGTACCCTGAGGTGCCGCGCCATCTCAGTACTTCCTCCTAGCGCATTGATCGAATGCTTATCTAACTGTACAGATCTTATCCTTACCGTCTTCCCCTCGTCTCTGTGCTCTGCACATAACTCCGAAAATTCACAGGTTACGGTCCCATTCGCTTTAGATTGTCCTTGCTTTAACGGTATTCCGAGCAGAGGACATTTTGATTGTTGTCGCGCGGAGCGCTCAATTGGAAGGATCGAGTAAGGCTCTCCACCCGACAAGAACCTCCCCATTGGGATACCTTTTCTTGTGCGGTAACATCATCCGCGTTCGGATTGATTCTGCTCCATTGAGCCCCAAGCTGTCTTCCAGCACATCCCACTGACAACACACCTCCACCACCACTGCGCCCCCACCACCCCCTCCCCATCTCCCACGTCCCGTTGCGCAAGCAACCTCAGCCGCTCTCCACCACCTCCTGACCCTCCCACCCTCCAGATCTCTCCCCAGTTGGCCTCCACCTCCAGCTCGCCCCCCCCCCCCCCCCCCCCCCCCCACCCCCCCCCCCCCACCCCCCACACACACACACACCAGATCCCACTTATCCCGAATTCTCATCCCCTGTTGCCTCGCAACATAACCCCCCCAACCCCCCAACCCCCCAACCCCCCCTCTCCGCCGCTCCAATAACACTCTCTGTCATCGATCCCGACGCCATTCTGCTCCATGGCCACACTTAACGGATCCTATCCGGCAATCGCCTGATGGGGGGCATCCCCTGATCGCCAAGGTGGTCATCTCCCTGGCAATTGCTTCACCCGTCGTCACCTCCTCCTTCTCGACAATGTCTGCAAGACTACCAAGACCAACTGCGACTACATATGATGGTAGGGGCACATTAGTTTTCATACGCTGGTACAGAACTACTGTTACCCCTCTTATCAAAAACAGTTGCCGCTACTCAGTTGAGGATGGATCTTTTGACACAAGACGAGATGGTGAACCAATCGATGGATGGACTTATAGTGGTGATAAAAATGCCAGGATATCCACCTCTAGCAACTACATTGCTTTCAACTACATCATCGATCGTCTTTCACCTGGCCTGGCAGTTCAAGTCGTCTCCGCACATACCAACAACGCTGCAGAAGCACTGCGATACCTCCGCCGTTCTTTCGGTGGGGGCATGTTCGGTTTCCCCGACGATGCTGATCCACATGATACTGATAGTGCTGACGATGATAGCGAGGATTATAGCGAGGATGATAGCGAGGATGATCCCTGTGCTAGGTGCTACAACTTCCTGTCCTTTTATATCTCTTACCACCCACAGCCAGCCACACCTGCCCCGACTGTTGCTCTTGCTTGCACACCTGTGCCTGCTGTTGTACCCGTCCCTCTTATGTCTGCAAATGCAACCATTAAGGACAACAGCCCCAGATCCACTGTCGTTGACATTGAACACTTGCATGGGGGGAACTGTCTGACAACCCTGTCATCCCTCATACAAGTGTACCTGATGTAACCCATGATGACTACACTTCTGTCACACATGTCCTCCCTCTGTCGGAACACACTCCCTCATATGCACCCGTGCTTGATGTTGTTGTTGATATCCCTATGACAGTTGCATCACTGATCCTTGCAGATGAGAACAACATGACCTCACAGACTGCCACTCATGCCTCCTCTTCAGCACCTAGCCCTTGTGTCAACTCTGATGAATTGCATGAGGGGGATCTGATCACAAACCCCACATCCACCTCCACGACAGAACCATCCACCACTGGTACCTCATCCTGCTCCACCCAGCAAGACACCATGCCAACCACGGCCTGCATTCCCGTCATCCACAATAGTGACAAGATGATCCCATCAATCTTAACTGATTGGGATCACACTTTCACCAACACACCTATCCAACCACGTGTCCCACCTCTTCCCCCTGAATGCGACAAGCACCAGGCTCATGCCACCACCGCTGAGCTTTGCATAATCACACTCATCCACACTCATCCACACACATCAAGGAACCCCCTGTTCTCCCTGCCCACCAGCCGTAGGCACATCAAGGCATTGCGCCTTTCTCTAGGCATCGGATAACTGATTAGTAGATGAGAGGGAAAAGGGGGAACATTAGCCTAAGAAAATCATTTACTCCCCGTGTTCTGACTGACATGCAATAAACTGCAGCGCTGTACAGCATCAACGTACTGTCCATGTGCTGATGTACAGAAGTACTGCTGCACTAAACTGCAATGCACCATGTGATGTGACCCTCCTTGCATGTAAATGTACTGACACAAGTGCACGGACTGTGAGCATGACTGTGAGCATTTAGTGAGTTCACATCCACCACATGCAATGTACCATGTGATGTGACCTATTCTTGCATGCAGATATAAGCATGAGCGATACCCTCGTGAGCTGATTTTCATCTGCGTGTAACATAATCCTGATGCACTAATGCACAGCCACCTACTGATGTACTGTACTGCACAGATTGAAGTGCTGAACGGTACTAACGTACAACCCATTTGTAATGCACTGCTGTACTGAATTGATGTGCACTGAACTGCAAAGCTGTACAACAGATCTGTTGCATGAGCGATACCCTCGTGTGATGATCTACATGCACCAAACTGCAGTGCTGTACAGCACTAGCGACCTGCAGATTCCATGTACCTTCCAGGCAGTGCATAAGTCAACCTCATGGCATAGTTACATAGTGCGATTTGATGATCCCTACCTTCTGTTACACAATTAGTAATGAACAGTCTAGGAATTAATTCTTGGTCTGCCCCGTACTGCCACATGTACTCAGCCATGTGCCGTTCAAGAGTATACCCCCTCGGTGTCTTCATGCTGACAACATGATGCCTGCCCGATTCTCATTTAGCACTTCGGAGCCTAGCACAGACATCATCAGTTGTATTCCCTGCAGCCCTTGCATTCCCTGCAGCATTCACAGCTATGCTTACGTTGATCTGCAATGACCCAGCAGGCCCCAACAGCACCAGCAGTCCCTACCGTCCCTGCATTTTCTTTTCCGCTCCTAGTGCCCTTGCAGCGACCCTAGCTACCTCGCAGCCCCAAGCTGCTGACACCTTGTAGTTACCCTGCAGCATTCCTAGCTCAAGTCCGCCATCAGCTTACCCTTGACAGCTTCCCCAGCACGCCAGGCACCTAGTAGTTAAAACATTGCTCCCCATATGTTGTATTAGACCTGAACACTCTAGAATTTATTAGATTGTACGCCACCTGTACTGCCCCATGTACCTTCACAGGCAGTCAAATTTTGAATTTAGAATTATCCTAGTCTCTACCAGATGTCTGCGTTTTAATTTAGGTTACAAGCAATCCAGCTACAACCCAAATTATGGGGGGACTAGTCCAGACATCCTGTCCAGAACAAATTCTATAGCCTCACATCATGCCCTTCTCGTAACCAAGGTTATCTCCACAAGATTTAACCAAGCCTGGAAGTTTCCTTCCAGCCCCATAGCAGCCCCTCTGCATTCCCTGCAGCATTCACCCTAGCATGCAGCCTACCTGCAGCTTCTTTTTAGTTTCCTAGCAGCTTCCCTGAAATCTAGCCTGCTGTCCCTTTGCAGCTTCCTATCAGGGCCAGCCACTTTAGTAGACTGACATTTCTTTGAAGACATCTGCTAATGTGCTATGCCATCTTGAATCATTCCCTGCAGCTTCCCTGCAGCCCCTAGTAGTATGCCTTGCAGCCTCCTTGCAGCTCCTAGGAGTTCACCCCAGCCCCCTCCTGACAGGCCCGAGCCTGATCCAGCAGACCTTTCCTTGATATTGATTGATTGCACCATGACTGGCTGCTCTCTTCTATCCAGCTTAAGTCTGTACCTCCATGGCAGCCCTTTAAGCTGCCAGCCTAGATCAGTGATTGAGAGTTCTTTAGACATGATAAACACCTTTGCTGAGCCAGCCTGCCTCGCCACAGCCGGTATCATTTTATCATTAACTCCTTGGCAAGCCTGATGAGTTACAAATGCATTGTACCTCCATAATAGTTTTTAATTGTCACTCTAGTTTTTTAACTCCTCTAATTCCTGGAATTCTTCAGAATGAAGAATACCAGGAATTGGGGGGGATGTTATTCACCGGGTTTCACCGGTTCACCTAGAGTGACTTAGAGTGCACAGGACTACCTCCCTGCTGCACTGTACTGCGATGCCGCTGCCAGCTATGGCACGGACTCTGATGCCGGTACCCTGAGGTGCCGCGCCATCTCAGTACTTCCTCCTAGCGCATTGATCGAATGCTTATCTAACTGTACAGATCTTATCCTTACCGTCTTCCCCTCGTCTCTGTGCTCTGCACATAACTCCGGAAATTCATAGCTTTGCCCCTATATTCTGGGCAGCTCAGCTTTCTGTTGACAAGTGCGTTGGGGGCAAAGGACAGCTGGGTACTTTAATTCATTTGGCCTTTTTACACTCCTCCTGATGGGGTAATGGAACTGCACACATAGTTACATCACTAGAGAACGACTACCGGTACCAAAGTAAAATATCTTATGCCGCACACATGAAGCCAAAGGCTCCTCCAAAGTGCAACAAAACAACAGTGAGAACGTCGTTGAAAAATCCATAGATGACCAAAGGAGAGGCGAATACCAGGCTAGACTATCACAACTCCTCCCTTCACAGTCGAAACATCTGGGAAGCTACAAAGCAGGAGAGCCTATAAACTATTAACTAGAAACAAACTAACAAAGAAAGCTCACTCAAGTTAAGCAAAGAAACAAAGAGAACAAAATGTTTGCCGAAGGCGATAACAAGGGTTACCAGTCAGCAAACTTCTCGTGCATTAATCTCCAATGCTAACGAACTAGAGTCACAATCAAGATGCATCAGTTGCACCTCCAAGCCCAAGGCTTATATCAAGCTCCACAGCCCCTCCAAAGCAAGACACATGCCCATCCAACACCTTAGCCAGGGAACTGGCCATGCTCGTACATTACAGTACAGGCCAGATCATCACCAACAAAGATAGCACAGGCATGATCAGCACAGGCACAATCAGCACAGGCACGATCAGCAGAGGCGCTATCAGCACAGGCACGATCAGCAGAGGCGCTATCAGCACAGGCACGATCAGCAGAGGCGCTATCAGCACAGGCACGATCAGCAGAGGCGCTATCAGCACAGGCACGATCAGCAGAGGCGCTATCAGCACAGGCACGATCAGCAGAGGCGCTATCAGCACAGGCACGATCAGCAGAGGCGCTATCAGCACAGGCATGATCAGCAGAGGCGCTATCAGCACAGGCACGATCAGCAGAGGCGCTATCAGCACAGGCACGACCAGCAGAGGCGCTATCAGCACAGGCACGATCAGCAGAGGCGCTATCAGCACAGGCACGATCAGCAGAGGCGCTATCAGCACAGGCACGATCAGCAGAGGCGCTATCAGCACAGGCACGATCAGCAGAGGCGCTATCAGCACAGGCACGATCAGCAGAGGCGCTATCAGCACAGGCACGATCAGCAGAGGCGCTATCAGCACAGGGGTCTGGCCCCCTAACCTAGGCGTGCTCCAACACTCCCCCGGGTGGGGTAATGGGTCTACACGCATTGTCACACCACTAGAGAAGTCCATGTAAACATGAAGTAGCCTCTACTTCTCTGCAGTCTTATAGACTTCTGCAACAGGTTATGGGCCCACCACGCTAACCACTGCGCAACGACGGGGCCCCGGAGTTCGTGCTGTGCAAATCATTATCATAACAGTTATATATCTACAGAAGTAACCAGATGTTTCCATCCTCTGAATGAGTTAGGGTTCATTGGCATTCTCATATTATAGTCACCGACAACTAAATAATACTTGATTCCTAATTTATTGATTCCTAAAAAAGGCCATTCCTCTCATGAGAATACAAATGACATTCTATCATGAAGTGCATTGCATCCCTGTACTAATCTCCCACACGCAACCACCATATTGCGTATGTATGTATGTATGTATGTATGTATGTATGTATGTATGTATGTATGCATGTATGTTTGTATGTATGTATGTATGTATGTATCAGTCCAGGGGTAGGCCAAACAGGCTAAAGGGAATTGCCTAACTGTGATAGGAAGGGCTTAAAAAGAAAAAACACTAATGAACTGAACCCTTCACAATCGTTTGACCGAGGGGCCCTGAGTTCGTGCTACAGTGATCATTTAATTCTATATTGCAGCATCTACAAATTTGCTTCGATGGTTGTGATTTTTCTGGTGCCCTACTAGGGTAGGACAATGGCCTTCCTGAAATGTGCTGGCAATACCGGAACTCGCCCTCAGAATTGGTCGGTTAATCCTTGAAGGGACTTGCAGAAAGTTCCGGGCAAACCGACATCCAGATTTTTTGGCTACAGTATACCGACCTGCAAATACCCCGATACCGACTGGTTTGTGCTACCCTGTGCCCTACTGGATATAAGTATTGGTGGGACAGCATCGATCAAGCTCAAACGACCGAGGACCATAGATGAAGACATGGAACTAGGGTACTACACAGCGTGCGCCAAGTCGCGCTGCCGACTTGGCGCACGCTTTTTGAGCCATGATGGAACTCGTGTGGTTGAAATTCATGTTTTCTTCGACACCGAATGCTTCTTGCAGATTCGGTACGCAGGTACGCCAAACATGCTCCCAAGTATGTTCGCACAGGGCTTGGAGCTCATGATAGGTAAAGCAAACAAGGCTAACTGACACCCTGACCATCATCACAGCAAACACCCAGGCAACTCAGCCTGCGGCCAATGGTCTGTCAAAAAAGAAGGGGATAGACAAACGATGCCCTCACAGAGTCAGCAAGTCAGCAAGTAAGCAAATAAGCAAGTACCAGAAAAGCCAGTGCTAGATAGAGCAAGTACTAGATAGAGCAGCATGACAAAACACATGGGCTGAGATGAAACTGCACCAGTACACAAGCCAGCTAGCAGCTCTCTGAAGCAGAAAAGCCAGAAGTTAGTCTGAACAAATCTAAACAACAAGCTGGTGTAAATGGACATAACATAGCACCACAGCACGGCAGCACCAGAGCACGGCAGCACGGCAGAGCACGTCAGAGCACGGCAGAACAGAGCACATCAGGTGACAGGTCTGACTGAGGACAAGCCTGCTTGGAATGCGTGACACATAGTTTTTCTTTTCAGCTTTTAGCAGCAGCTTCTAGGCAGCTCCCTGAGCCAGGCACCAGGCTAAGCCCCAAGATTTTGACAGTTTTGGACAGCGGATTCTGTCAGCTTCCAGACAAACTAGGTTGCATTAGCTTTGGCTGAATAGCCAGTCAGGGGAGCTGCCTAGAATCTATTGCTTTTAGCTGAAAAGAAAAACACAGGCATGCCATTTGTTGTTGTCATAGGATGGTGTGAAGAAAGTTGTCGACTGTAAGCTCTATAATGTGTGCAATATATATTAGGAAGGTAGACCATGTGACAGCTATGGTCGTTTGCTTTGCCTCTGGGGGTTTTACCTTGGTATTTGAGTCGTCTCCCCACAAGCTATCTAAGTTCAAATCGTAGAGACAAGGTTTGATACACCATGCATGCATGTAGCTTGTTCCTCACCATTGTGAACAATTGTTTGGCACCCTTGTGTACCAAGACTCGTAGAGACAAGGTTTGATACACCAAGCATGGAGCTTGTTCCTCACCATTGTCTGGCACCATTGTGTACCAAGACTCAGCCATTCATATTTATATTTCAACATGAAGAAGCATAGTCAGACCCCCTAAGTCAGTGCCATGGCACCATGCGCCAAGAGTCTATTGCAGCCCCATTATCACAGCCGACCTTGCGGTTTGACGAATGGTTGACCATTTGTTGAAACACCTAAGGTGCGGGGTTCAAATCCCTCCATTTTAGTGCTTGCGGTCGCTGTCAACCACCATGGTAGCTATCTCAAGGTTAAGTAGTAGCCCGCTCTCTACCGCCGTATGCCAGGTTTCCTTAATACCACACCCCACCAGGCGCTCTCATTACTTTTTGCCGTTTCCCTCATGCACTAGTGTAGTAAATGGTGGCTGTACCATGCGGCAATCTGCATTAGATGGCTGTTTGGCACAGTCACCGCTTACAACTGCATCAGATGGTCGTATGGTACAGCTACCGCTTATAACTGCATCAGATGGTCGTATGGTACAGTCACCGCTTACAATTGCATCAGATGGTCGTATGGTACAGTCAGCGCTTACAATAACCAGTTTACACACAACCCTAATTCAACATGCAGACCTGGACACCTTGTCATTTAGGCCTGGACCAAATTGGTGGCTAGAGCCATGTAACTAAGTTCAAGTTCAAGCATGCCTGGACTTTGGTCTTTATAGTGTCTGTGTGTCTGTTTGTGATGGCGCGCACACACAAACACACACACGGACACTATATTGGATTTTGGTCTTGATAGTGTCTACTCCGCTTGATATGCTCCCTTTGTCCCAGGTTTCCAATGATCGCACGGGGGGAGTTGGATTTGGAAGATGGTGAGCAGCCAAGAGTTGGCTGAAAAACCATGTAACAATCCAAATCCAAAACATCTTCATGTTTATGGACCTTGAAGTGAAATCATGTTTGGAGCACCAGCATAAGGCAGGTACGCCAAGAAAACCTGCTGCCTACTCAAGATCGAGTCCTTGAAACAATGTTAGAATGGTAAAGAAAGCACCTGTCAATCAAGCTCTCCTTAGTAGGCACTTGCCTTCTTTTCAAATAATTATTTCAAAATAATAATAATTGTATTAACTTAAATATTTTAAAAGATTAATACCTCTAATAATGTTTGTTTTTAATTTGTTTGAGCACACCTGTGAACTTAAAGCCACACAGTTAAAGCTACATAAGCACACACAGCCAAACATTTGAAGCAGTACAGTTTGGCCACTCAGATGTTAAAGCCACACAGTTAAACCAGAACGGTTAAAGCCATACAAGAACGTAAAGCCACACATTTGCCGCCACACAGTTCAAGGTACTGGCTGAGAACTTGGGGCTCTCCTGCCCGTATCTGTACTCTGCAGAATGAGGCTGAGAGACTAGTGGCTACTTGCTACTGCAAGGCAGTAGCCAGTGCAACCCAGCAGCCACAATTAAACCCAAACAGTTAAAGCTATAAAAGGACATACAGCCACACATTTGTAGGGAACAGCAACTAATATTAGTGTTAGCAAACTAATATTATTAAAGTGGCACCATTATATTAGTTTTTCAAATAAATGTAAAATTCTGGTGAGACGGCTTGTCCGTCTAACATAAAAAACGTTCACTAATATTATTCCTTTACTAATATGAACTAACTTATCCTTTCCCTACACATTTGCAGCCACACAGTTCAAGCTACACAAGCGCTCACCGCCACACAGTTGCAGACACTCAGATAAAGCCAAACAGTTCAAGCCATACAAGCGTGCACCGCCACACAGTTGCAGCCACACAGTTTAAGCTACATAAGCACGCACTGCCTCACAGTTGCAGCCACTCAGATAAACCCAAACAGTTCAAGCCATACAAGCGTGCACCGCCACACATTTGCAGCCACACAGTTTAAGCTACATAAGCACGCACTGCCTCACAGTTGCAGCCACTCAGATAAACCCAAACAGTTCAAGCCATACAAGCGTGCACCGCCACACAGTTGCAGCCACACAGTTTAAGCTACAGAAGCACGCACTGCAACACAGTTGCAGCCACTCAGATAAACTCCCCACATTTCAAGCCATACAAGCGAGCACTAAAGCAATTCTTGCTTTTAAATGGGGCTTGGCCCCATCTTAAAGACACTTTTACTACAGGTATAGCATGGCCATACAGAACCATACACAAATATGAAAACCTTATGAAACCCGTGTAAGTATACATGTAAAACCGTACGGCATAACCCTGAGCTTGACAGGCTACTCCAGCTTGGGATGCAGCCAAAGGGCAATGTCACCCTCCGATCGTCTCTTTTATGGGGGGCAATAAAGGGTTTGGAAGTGCAGCAGGATACTCCGATCAGAGCAAGTGTTCCTCCTTTCTGGTGGGTGGTGGGTGGGTGGGGTATGGAGGTGCAGCTGGATACTCCCATCAGAGTGAGTGTTTCTCCTTTTTCTCCTAATGTCACAATCGGAGGTATAGAATCAACTTAACCAAGGCCTGTATGTGTGTTGGTGGTTGGCCCCATTGTTGGGTGGTGTTGGTGGTTGGCCCCATTGTTGGGTGGTGTTGGTGGTTGGCCCAATTGTTGGGTGGTGTTGGTGGTTGGCCCCATTGTTGGGTGGTGTTGGTGGTTGGCCCCATTGCAAGCAAACGGGCTGGCCCCCTCAACCTCATGCCTCGTAATAAGGCATACTATTTATTTATTTTACTTATGTGGGGTGTGGGCAGACAGGAATAATTCAGTTCAAATTTGAACCACTAAATGCTTTCCAGCGCCACGAATATCAGTAACATATCACAAGGAAAACCTGTACCTTAAGGCTCTAGCTTGTACTGCCCACCTCTAACTAGTGCTTATTACGGAATCACTTTTAGCCCTAGCTAGCGCTAATAGCACTCAGCTCCTACCCTCCCCCCCCCCCCCCCCCCCCCCCCCCCCCCCCCCCCCCCCCCCCCCCCCCCCCATCTCCCCCTTCGAACACTAGTAATCTTTTAGCACAATATAAGGACATAATTTTATAACGTAATTGCGCAATCGTATAACTAATCTTATAACGTAATTGCGCAATCCTATAACAGAATTGCGCAATATTAGAACATCATATTATAACGTAATTGCGCAATCTTAGAATGTATCTTAAAACATAATTGAGTAATCTTAATACCTTTGAATCAGAATTGCGTTGCGTAATCTTAGAACCTTAGAACCAGAATTGCATTATCTTAGAAAGTAATTGCGTAATCTTAAATCGCAATCTTAGTGCACACGCGTTCTGTGCACCATTCAATGCTGGCAAATCTTTCAGTCAGTTACGTCGACCGAAGCTAAAAGCATGATGCTCAACAAGAGCTCAACATGCAGCGCAGACATGCAGTGCACACACTGAAGCCATTCCCCCCCCCCCCCCCCCCCCCCCCCCCCCGTGCCACGCTTTGCAAATTGGGCCACTCAGTGTGGTCCCAGTGGGACGCACTGCCCCCTGTACCCCATGGGGCTCCACACTTAGCACTCTGTTATGTACCATGCTACGCCACAATCATGCAAGCAGGCTTGTGTCACAACTTTGCCTACACAACTGGACCTACAGAAAGCTGGGTTTAGGGTTTAGGGTTTAGGTCTAACCCTAAACCCTAAACCCAGAAAACAGTGACAAGCAGTGGCAGGCAGATGGGAGCAGCCTTAGTCCTCTCACTCAGACTCACTCATTTTTGTTCGCACCCTTCCTTTCTATTGCTTAGGGTTAAGGGTTCGAGGTTTGGGGTTTCATATTAGTACTTTTCCACACCCACCTCATCACCCTCCCTTCAGGATGTTTGGAGGCACTCAAATGTCACGTGGAATCACATGCAACAGCCAACGTCCTCTCACGCAGGCATACTTGTGAGGCGCTCGGACTTCACATGGACTCATATGCAACATTAGGATGTTTCAAGCTGACAGATGCACCCAATCTAGGTGCTATGTGGGCAGGGGTGGGGGTGTGGGGAGGGAGGGGGAGGCACAGTGTGGGGTGGTAGTGGTGGGTGGGGGTGTGGGGGAGGCACTGAAGCCATCAGACCAAGCCAGATGGTGAGGATAACTTCACAACCGCTTATGTAAAGCTGAAAGACCAAGCAAAAAATACAGTGGCCGAAGTGGCCGGCGAGACGTTTCGAAACAAGATTCGGAATAGAAGATATTTTAGTGAGTAGCATTTGTGTGCCCACGGGTTCATGGTAGCTTTGTCCAGGTAAAGTAGCAGCCCATTCCTTACTGCTGTAAGACAGGGCTCCCTTAATTCCATGCCCCACCAGGCGATATCATAATTGTTTTGTCCACAATTTTTTTTTTGCATCTTGGCAGTTTCTTACTCAGTCCCCAAGGAGCGACTTGTCTGTCTCTTTTGCAGACTCCACAGTTTGTTTTTGTGCGGCGCGTCTTAAATCGAGCAACTCAGTGCGACCCCAGTGCAAAGCGCTGCCCCCCGAACTCCATGGAGTGCAAAGCCCGGGGGGTGGGGGGGTGGAGGGGCATTTCTGACTAGTTTAGCTGGACCCATGCGTCGCCATGCAGCAACAGAATGGCGACGCGTCGCATGGCGGTGTGTCGCATGAAAAAGTGGTGAGGAAGCTCAAATGACACTGAGGTGTGAACGCAGCACTGAAGATGCAGATGAGCTAGAAGAACCCTCCTTGGCCGTCGTGGAAATCTGCATGGGTAGAGGGATGGATTCAGCTTCTTTAACTCCATGCAACATGTCAGCTCGTTTATCAGGCTATTTAAGGCTATTTCAGGTTGTTACAGGCTATTTCTGGCTATTTCAGGTTGTTATGGGCTATACCAGGTTATTTCAGGTTGTTACGAGCTATTTAGGGCTATTACAGGCTATTTCAGGTTGTTACAGGCTATTTTGGTTATGTACAGGTTATTTCAGGCTATTTCAGGTGTCACAAGCTATTTTGGGCTATTGCAGTATGGTAGTGCTTATTTAGAGCTAGTTCGGGCTTATTCAGGCTGTTCCAGGTTGTCTCAGGCAATTTCGGGCAATTTCGGGCTATCTTAGGCAATTTAAGGCTACACCTAGAGCATATTAAGACACCATTTGTTGGGACCGGTATATCAGATGATGTAGACCAAAGGCGATTATGAGTATGATATCATAGGATATCATAGGATATCATACGAACTACATCATTCGATATTGTATATAAATGATAACTTCAGCCTAGTCAGACCGGCATCATATGAGATCATACAAACTGCATAATTTGAAATTGTATATTAATGATAACTTCAGCCTAGTCAGACTGCCGGCATCATATGCTATCATATGTTATCCATTCCCTATATGTAAGTCATTGATTCGATGGGGAGTCCACCAGGGTACTACTACCAGGGTACTAGCGTGCAAGGTTTTGGAGCCCGATTGCGGGATTGACACAATTCTTTAACCCCGTGTGGGCGCAGCGTGCAGATTTTCGTTTTCAGTCGAGTAAAAAGCGCAGCACAGAAGGAGGCAGTTAAGTAAAAAGCTCAACCCGGGAATGAAAAAAGTTCCCTGGTGCCTACCTTCTCCTTGGGTCAAGGGTCTGGACTGTTGAGCTATTTTGAGCTATTTTGGACTATTTCAGTCTATTTCATCATTATCAGTGAATGATTGGAGGGGGTGCCTACCTTCTCCTTGGGTGCAGGGTCTGGGCTGTTGAGCTATTTAGGGCGATTTTTGACTATTTCAGTCTATTTCATCATCATCAGTCATTGCTTGGAGGTGGTGCCTACTTTCTCCTTGGGTGCAGGGTCTGGGCAGATTCAGGTAGTTACGGGCTATTTGGGGCTATTTCAGACAATTTCAGACAATTTCAGGCTATTTCATCATCATCAGTCAATGATTGGATGGGGTGCCTACCTTCTCCTAGGGTTCAGGGTCTGGGCTGTTACAGGAAGTTACGAGCTATTTGGGGCTATTTTTGACTATTTCAGTCTATTTCATCATCATCAGTCAATGATTGGAGAGGGTGTCTACCTTCTCCTTTGGTGCAGGGTCTGGGCTGTTTCAAGTTTTTACGGGCTATTTCAGGCTATTTCATCATTATCTGTCACTGATTCAATGGGGTGCCTACCTTCTCCTTGGGTGCAGGGTCTGGGCTGTTGAGCACACTTGACTCCCGAGGCTGTGCCAAATTTCTGGGGCGGTTGACACACATGGGTAGGGTAAGCTTTTGCATGTTTGAGTTTGAGTTTGGGGTTGAGTTTGGGTTTCAGTTTAGGGTTTTGTTTGGGTTGAGCTCAAGTTTGAATTTTAGTTTCGGTTTAAGTTATTGTTAGTGTTGAGTTTGAGTTTGAGTTTCGGTTTGAGTTGATTTTTGGATGAGTTTGTGTTTGAGGTTGGGTTGGGTTGAGTTTGAGTTTGAGTTTGAGTTTTGGTTTGAGTTTGAATTTGGGATGAGTTTGTGTTTGAGGTTGGGTTGAGTTTGACTTTGGCTATGGGTTTGGGTTTGAGTTAGGGATGAGTTCGTGTTTGAGTTTGGGCTAAGTTTGAGTTTTGGTTTGAGTTTGAGTTTGGGAGTAGGCCGCGTTCGATTTTGGGATGAGTTTGAGTTTGAAAACAAATTGGCCGGTTGAACAACAAGTAGGGCCCTGGCAGTTGGCACACATGGGTAGGGTAAGTGTTTTGAATGGTTTTCGGTGTTGGGTATAGTATGAGTTCATGTTTGAGTTTGGTATGAGTATGAGTTTGGGTTTGGGTTGAGTCTGACTTTGAGGTCTGATTTTGAGTTTGCGCTATATCTATTGTATGTGTAGGTGGCGCAATGAGCAGCAACAGTAGGAGCCGACAATGTTTTACATTTCAGATTTCTGCAGGCCAGGTTGAGTAGCTACTTGGGCTACTCAAGCCTTATTTCAGGATTGCTGCATAGCCATCACATGGCGGAGCTCAAAGCGTGGAGCCCCAGGGGGTTCAGGGGGCAGCACGTCGCACTGGGGTCGCACCGAGTCGCTCAATCTGCGGTGAATCACGCACACACAAAACTATCTGCAAAAATGATAACGCCTGGTGGGGCGTGGTGTCAAGGGAACCCGTCGTACGCGGGTTTGGGAGCGGTCTCCTACCTCAACTGGACAAGCTACCATCGCGGTTGACGACGACCTGCAACGCCAAGACCGACCGAAGGGGGAGTCGAACCCCCGACTATTCATCCTCAAGCGATCTGGTCTACCACTAGACCATTGGATATCACTGAAAGGGGCACACAAAATTGTCTGCACCTCACCTCAAGTTTCGCATGGACCTCGAGAGCTACCCCCCCACCCCCCACCCCACCCCCACCCCACAAACACCCCCCACACACCACACCAAACCACACCTCACCTCAAGTTTCGCATGGACCTCGAGAACCCCTCCCACACACACACACCACACACCAAACCACACCTCACCTCACCTCACGTTCCGCATGGACCTCAAGGGCCCCCCCCCCCCACACACACACCACCACCACCACCACCACCACACACACACCACACACACCAAACCACACCTCACCTCAAGTTTCGCATGGACCTCGAGTGCCACCCCCCCCACCCCACACACCACCCCCACCACACACAAACACACACACACACACACACCACACCTCACCTCAAGTTTCGCATGGACCTCAAGTGCCCCCCCCCCCACACACACCCCACACACACACCACACCGAACCACACCTCACCTCAAGTTTCGCATGGACCTCGAGTGTTTGTGTGCCTTCACCCATGGGTGGCACATCAATTCTGTGATGGTGGGCCTCAGGGGGTTCAGGTCGAGTTTGAGTTTGGCTTTGAGTTTGCCACACCACACCAAACCACACCTCACCTCAAATTTCGCATGGACACAATTCTGTGATGGTGGAGCCCCAGGGGGTTCAGGGGGCAACACGTCGCACTGGGGGTGAACCGAGTTGCTCAATTTGCGATGAATCACATGCACACAAAACTATCTGCACCTCACCTCAAGTTTCGCATGGACCTTGAGTGCCCCCCCCCCCCCCCCCCCCCCCCCCCCCCCCCCTCCCCCCCCCCCACACACACACACACTCACCACCCCCACCACACACACACACACACACACACACCAAACCACACCTCACCTCAAGTTTCGCATGGACCTCGAGTGCCCCCCCCCCCCCCCCCCACACACACACACACCCCACCCCCACCCCGCACACACACACCACACCAAACCAAACCTCACCTCAAGTTTCGCATGGACCTTGAGTGTTTGTGTGCCTTCACCCATGGGTGGCGCATCAATTCTGTGATGGTGGGCCTCTCCAGAGCGTCTTTTTCCAGCGAGGCTGAGATGAAGCTACACGTTAGCTCACCCATGCTCTTCGGGAAGACAGGCGCTTCTGTCTTGATCTTCATCTCGATTTTCGAGCGTTCCTTGGAGTTGAAAGGGGGAAAACCGACGAGCAACTCATACGTCAAGATCCCAACAGCCCACGTGTCCACACCCAATCCGTAGTACAGCGCTGATCGTTCCTTGTTTTCATCAGGCCTGTCCTTATACGGGCAGTTCAAGACCTCAGGTGCCATGTACTCTAGAGTACCTGCTCTGGTCACCGCCCTCTCCTTGCGCAGATCAATGGCCAGCCCGAAGTCACACAGTTTCAGAGTCATGTTCTTGGTGAACAGCAAGTTCTCAGGCTTGATGTCTCGATGCGCCACGCACTCCATGTTCAAGTACTGGAGCACCATCAGGAAGGGGTGAAGGACCATCTCCACAGCTGTGCGCTCTGGCAGCCTTCCGCCATACCTTGCATGGTTGCAAAGAAATTGAGTTTGACATGTGTGCAATCGAGTATGTCATAGCTGCAAAGAAATCGAGTTTGCCATGTGTGCAATCGAGTTTGACATGTGTGCAATCGAGTCTATCATGGTGTCAAAGAAATCGAGTTTGACATGTGTGCAATCAAGTATGTCATAGTTGCAACGAAATCGAGTTTGACATGTGTGAAATCGAGTCTATCATGGTGTCAAAGAAATCCAGTTTGACATGTGTGCAATCAAGTACGTCATAGTTGCAACGAAATCGAGTTTGCCATGTGTGCAATCGAGTCTATCATGGTGTCAAAAAAATCGAGTTTGACATGTGTGCAATCGAGTCTGATATGGTGACAAAGGAATCGAGTTAGCCATAAGCTTTTTTTCCACTACCAATAGCAATTTATATCTGATAACATCTCAGTCAATATATCTGATAGCATATCTGTGAATGTATGTGACAACATATCTGATAACATCTCTATAAATCTATCTGACAACATATCTGATAACATCTGTGTTAATATATCTGACAACATCTCAGATCATGTATCTGATAACATCTGTGTTAATATATCTGACGACATATCTGATAATACATCTAATAACATCTCTGTGGATGTATCAGACAACATATCTGATAATATGTCTGATAATATCTGTGAAAATATCTGACAAAATATCTTAAAATATATCTGACAGCTCCCACTTGTGAAGTGTGTATGTGTGGTAATGGTGTTGGTGTGTATGTGTTGTGGTGGTGTGTAAGTGTGTGAGTTTGGTTGTGGTGTGTGTGTATGTGAGAGAGTGGGTAAGTGAGCTTGAGGCAAGTTTCTTTCCAAGGCACCAAGTGAATGCAGATGAATAGAAGGATCGCTTTTGAGATAAACAGCACCCCCTGACCATGAAACCCACTCTTAACACCACCCCTAGCTCCAACACCCAACACTACCCCAACACCAACCAGTACACCAACCCCCAACTAGCTCCCCCACCCACTTACCACGTCCCACACAAACCATACACACCCGCACCCCCCTATCTCCAACACCCCCCCCCCCCTCCCAAACACCACCCCTTCCCACCCCCCGCCCTGCCCCCTCAGTCTCCACCCCCCCACCCTCCCCCGTCCCCTCCCCCCCCCCCCCCCTCTCTCCCCCCCCCCCCCCCCCCTTCCACAGACCCCCCCCCCCCCTCTCTACCCCCCCCTCCCCCCCCCCCCTTATCAGCCCCTCCCCCCTCATCTCCCCCCCCCCCCCCACACCCCTCTCCCCCCCCACCCCCCTCTCTACCCCCCCCACCCGCCACCCTTCTCCCCAAACACCCATCCCCTAGCTCCACCCCACACCAACCAGTACGCAACACCAACCTAAGCGCCAACCCCCCCACCCACCAACAGTATACCAACCCCCCTAAGCTCCCAACACCCACCCAACAGTACACCTAACACCACCCTAGCTCCACACCCAACAAGGGGGCCACCCGTATCACCAACCCCACCCTATCTCCAACACAGCCACACAACCAGACACCCAACCCCACCAGTAATACCAACACCAACCCTAGCTCCAACACACAACCCCCCCCCACCATTCCACAACACCAAACCCTCCTCTGTCTCCCCCCCCAGACGCTAAGCCACACCCCCCCCGTCTCCCCTCCCCCCCCCTTTCTCCCCCCCCCCCCCCCCCCCTTCCCCCCCCCCCCCCCTCTCTCTACCACCCGCCCCCCCCCACCACCAGTACACCAACACCACCCCTAGATCCAACACCTAACGCCACCTTTTACGTGTTAGCGTAACAGCTCCCACCAGTGAAGGAGGGTGAACAGGTCTCCTTGTTGTTACGCTAACACCCCATACGTGTTAGCGTAACAACTTCCAACACTGCCCCGAAAGTGTAAGGATAACATCTCTCACCTGTGAAGGAGGGTGAAAAGGTCTCCTGCTTCGGCAAACTCTTGGACCAGAACTACCCGGCTTCCCTCCTGGAAAGCCCCATACAAAGCGATCACATGCTCATGCTTCAGACTGCTGTGCAGTTCAATCTCCCTGTAGATTTGAAACTTGTTCAGTTCACAGAGCTGGTCCATCTTATATGCTTTGAGACAGACAATCTCATTGGAGTGCTTGCACAGGGCACTGTAAACGGTGGAGGCATACCCTGTGTACATCTTGTCCTTGACGTGGTAGTCATCCAGGCACCACTTTTTCCGTGCCATCTTGGGGGGCAAGGTATCCGCCATCGCCAGAATTATGGATTTTCCTTCCTGCTGACCACTGCGCTGATCTGGCGCCACCCTGGCTTGCACATGCGCCTGGGCATCACTAGGCTGGCTCTTGAGAGAGGACAGGGGCAAGTTCGGATTACTTATGGAGGTCATACTAGGTAGGCTGCTCTTCGCTGTGTCGAGAGACTTGCTAGCACTAGCACTGGACAGTTCGCTGAGCGCAGGCCTCATCAGCTTGATGCTCCTGCTAGGCTCTTTAGGCTTGGTAAGGGATTTCAGGCTGTCGAACTTCCGGATCCCCGAGGGCTGCTGTTTCCCCTGCTTGTCTGTGACTTGGAGAAGGCTGGGCTCTCTCTTGAGAACACCCGCAGGCGAGGTTGGGTGCAAGCTGGGGGTGTGACCAGGCCGCTGGGGGGTATCTCGAGCTCTAGGGCAGGAAAAGGATGCCCCTGACAAGGTGCTCGAGGTTTGAGGATCTTGAGGGGAAACTGAAGGCCCGGTTGCAGGTTCCTCTCCAGCTCTGCCATCAGAGGACTTGAGTAAGTTTTTGAACATGATTGAGAGCGATCTGCCCAAGCTCTTCTTCTTTGGAGAGGTTGGGGAGCGCTGGGGTGTAGATGAGGTAAAAGATCGCTGGAGGATAGAGTGATCATCCTGCTGCCCTGAAATGTGTGTGGATGGGTGGGTGGGTGGGGGGTGAGGGGGGTGAGGTGAGTGTGTGTGTGGTGTGTGTGTGTGTGTGTGTGAGTGAGTGTGTGTGTGGGTGAGTGTGTGTGTGTGTGTGTGTGTGGGTGGGGGGGGAGAATGTGTGTGTGTGTGATTGTGTGTGTGGTGGTGTGTGTGAGTGTGTGTGTGTGTGTGTGTGTGTGTGTGTGTGTGTGGGGGGGGGGGGGGGGGGGGGGGGGGGGGGGGGGGAGTTCGCCTTCACTTCAGTTCGCCTCTATTAAGTTCGCCTCTACTTAAGTTAGCCTCTACTTAAGTTAGCCTCCACTTCAGTTTAGAGGGTTTAGGGTTTCGTGGTTTTGATTGGAATATTTACAGTTTAGGGGTTGGGGGTAGGGTTTAATGTTCAGGGTCCAGGTGGTTTTAGGGTTTACTGAAAAGGGTAGAGGCTAACCTCCCCATACCTAGGGACCGGCATATCAGATGATGCTGACCTAAAGGGAGTATGATATCATACCAATTGCATCATATTATAAAGTATATAAATGGCAACTTTAGCCTAGTCAGACAGCTGGCATCATATGATATGCCTTCGTATGATATCATACGATATCATATTGCCGTTCCCTACCCAGCTCTTGCACGGCTTCTATTATCTAAAAAAGTGATGATAACGCCTGGTGGGGCGTGGGATTAAGGGAACCCTGTCTTACAGCGGTAGAGAACGGGCTGCTACTTTACCTGGACAGCGCTACCATGGTGGTTGACAGCAACCGCGAACACTAAGGCCCACCCGTAAGAATTCGAACCCCGCACCTTCTGCCGGATTTGAACACACTCAACCATTGAGCCAATAGTCAAAACGGGAGATTTATATTACCTACTTTAGTCGAAAAAGGTGCCGGTCTTGGTTGAACCGCTTACACTGAAATAAAGAGAGAAATCCAGCAGTTTCGACTAGTGTTCCATTTTTCGAAGACGCGTCGCCATTCCGTAGCCATTCCGTAGAATGCTACACCCCCAGACCCCCCGATATCGTGACGCTCTGCCCCCCAACCCCACCAGGCTCCGCGCTTCGCGCTCCGCCATGCGATGGCTACGTAACTATCCTGATATCAGGGTTGAGTAGCCCAAGTAGCTACTCAACCTGGACTACAGAAATCTGAAATTAAAAACACTGGTTTCGACCTATCTAACAATGCGGTCTTGATTCTGGGGCTACTTGCATCGTATGATATCATATTGCCGTTCCCTATATATGTGTTCGTGAGAGTATGGTGGTGGTGGTGGTGGTGGCACATTGATGTGATGAAGAGAGGAGTAGAAGTTCCCCACCCCCTGGTTGAACCGCGTACACTGAAAGAAAGAGTGAAATCCACTGCCACTGGCTACGTAACTATCCTGAAATCAGGGTTGAGTAGCCCAAGTAGCTACTCAACCTGGACTACAGAAATCTGAAATAAAAAACACTGCCGGCAGTTTCAACCTACCTGTCAATGTGGTCTGGATCCTGGGGCTGCTTGCAGCATATGATGTCATATGATGGCATGATATCATACGATGTCATATTGTCACTCCCTTTATATGTGTGTTTGAGAGAGTATGGTGGTGGTGGTGGCACATTGATGTGATGATGAGAGGAGTAGAAGTTCCCCACCCCCTTACTGAACCGCGTACACTGAAAGAAAGAGTGAAATCCGGCAGTTTCAACCTACCTGTCAATGCGGTCTTGATCTTGGGGCTGCTTGCATCATATGATGTCATATGATGGCATGATATCATACGATATCAAATTGTCGCTCCCTTTATATGTGTGTTTGAGAGAGTATGGTGGTGGTGGTGGCACATTGATGTGATGATGAGAGGAGCAGAGGTTCCCTACACCTACCTGATAATGCGGTCTTGATCTTGGGGCTGCTTGCAGCATATGTAGGGCTTGTAATTTCAACTTTGGCAAGCGACCCATATTTAGAGGAGCTTGACGTAAAGCTTGAACTCATTGAGGTGGAGCTTGCCACAATAACCGAGGGGGGCATGACACTAAGGCTCTGCAGCACAGAGCGGGACAGGTGGGGGTGGGGGTGGGGGTGGGGGAGATTGTACAGGGCTGTGGTACAAAGCGGGACAGGTGGGGGTGGGGGCGATTGTACAGGGCTGTGGTACAGAGCGGGACAGGTGATTCAAAATTGTGACACCTCATGACCTTGTGGTGCAGAGCAGGATTACTTTATCAAAAGATAAACAGTACGCCTTATTACGAGGCGTGAGGTTGAGGGGGCCAGTCCGTTTGCTTACAATGGGGCCAACCACCAAGAAGAGCAGTACGAATATAACATGTATAGGCTCAACAAGCCCGGTATCATCCAACACGATATGTCGTATGATATCGTGCACGACATACGACATTTTCAGCCAGTCACCGAACGAAAATTTGTTGCTGTGCGACAATATCGTACTGATCTTGTTTTTGCTATTTTGTGCTATATTTACACCGATACCGTACTATATATTGTACGGCAATGTATGATACATTCTGGAACCGGGCTGACATTGACAGCCCTAAATACGAAGGTGATCACCAGCACCAGGTGCATCCAAAATTACCGCCCCTGGTTGAAGGACTAAGCTTAGTACCGCGGCCGTACTGCTGGGTGCGCGACACCACCACATACCCCCCCCCCCACACACACACACAGGGTACCGCCACCACCGCGACAACCACACCGCCACCACATCCACCCCCCAAGGTTCCGCCACATAGTAATGATAACTCCTGGTGGGGAGTGGTATTAAGGGAGCCTGTCGTTTTGAGGTAGAGTACGGGCTGCTACATGACCTGCACATAGCTACCATGGCAGTTGACAGCGACCGCGAGTGCTCAGGCGCACCCGGAGGGATTCAAACCCTGCACTTGCATCATTTTGAAGAATGGTCGACCGTACAACCATTCATACAAACGGGATCAAACTGGGTGCGCGGCGTGGAAGATGTAGCAGCAGCAGCAGCGGAGTCGTTTAACCTAACGGGTTCAGACTAGACTGAGGCCTGTATCCCATGCCACTCGCCGTTGACATGCACCACACTACACTACACCAAACCACGCCACTCGCCGTTGACATGCACCACACCACACCACGCCACTCGCCGCCGACATGCACCAAACCATGCCACACCACACCACACTACACCTGCCGTCGTTGACCTGCACCACACCGCACCAGACCACACCACTCGTCGTTAAACTGCACCACACCACGCGACACCACACCACTCGTAGTTGACCTGCACCAAACCATGCCACACCACACCATGCCACTCGTCGTTGACCTGCACACACACATGCACACACGCATGCATGAACACACGTATGCACACACACACACATGCACATACGCATGCGAACCATGCCACACCACAGCACACCACAGCAAACCATACCACACCACGCCACAGCACAGCACAGCACGCCACGCCACACCACTCGTTGTTGACGTACACCACACCACACCACACCACTCGTTGTTGACCTGCAGTACACCACACCACACCACGCCACACCACACCACACCACACCACACCACACCACTCGTTGTTGACCTGCAGTACACCACACCACACCACGCCACACCACACCACTCGTTGTTGACCTGCAGTACACCACACCACACCACACCACACCACACCACACCACACCACACCACACCACACCACTCGTTGTTGACCTGCAGTACACCACACCACGCAACACCACACCACACTACACCACACCACACCACTATTGGCAGAGGGCAGTCTTCTGCTAGTTCTTTCTGCCATGGTGGCAGTCCCTAGCTTCGGCGTACGGGACAGCGCCTTTAACACCACGCCCCACCAGGTGTTATCATTACACACAGCCATCATACTACCAGCATGCAAGCAACATGGATTGGCCAACCTTGGTGGCAGTCCCCAGCTTCGGCGTACAGGACGGCGCCACGCCCCCCCAGGCGTTATTTTTTCTTTTTCTTTCCATATTGCCTTACAGGGTACTCAATTCTACCATTTTGGGTTGCGCTTTTGACTCAAATGAATACGGAAATCTGAGCGCTGCGCCCAGGGGGGGGGTCAAAAATTACGTCGATCGCGCAGTCGGACTCCAAAACCTATCACGCTAGCACGCGTCATGTAGTACCCTGGTGCCTTATACCACAGTATATAGACATCAGACATATGTAGGGAACGGCAACTAATATTAGTGTTTGAAAAAGTTATATTAACTAATATTATTATAGTGCGGTATAGTGTCACAATAACATTAGTTTTTCAAATAAATTCAAAATTCTGGTGAGATGGCTCGTCCGACTATTATTATATACTATTATATAATATTATTTATTCACTAATAATATATAACATAGCCGACCCCTAGACATATGAGACATCAAAACATAAGAGCCCATAAACCCTATGCCATAAACCCTATGCCAATGCCTTAATGCCAATGCCATAATCCCAATGCCATAATGCCAATGCCATAATCCCAATGCCATAAACCCAATGCCATAAACCCAATGCTATAAACCCAATGCCATAAACCCTATGCCATTGGGCAGCCCCATGGACTGTTTAAAGGGCAACGATGAAGCAACTAAGAACACTGAGCACCAAGAGACAGACAGGAGACATGTGCACTAATCAGTAGGGAACGAAAATATCATACACACGATATCATGTCATCGTATGATACCGGCAGTCTGGCTAGGCTAAAGTTACCATTTATATACACATCACATGATGCAGTTTGTATGATATCCTATGACATCATACTCGCCTTTGGTCAACATCTGAGTTAGCCTAGGGATTCGTGGAGTATCGTGCAAGTATCAATGAAAATCAGGGTGCCTCACGGGGTGCCTCACGGGGTGCCCCATGATATGCTGGTCCCTACTAATATGGCATTAACACCCAGGAAAGAAGAGGAGGACAGGAGTTGGGAGGTTGGGGAATGTCCTTGATAACAGTTGCATCTCTGGATTTAAGATGGATGGCTGTGGTCATGAATCGGGCGAGTTGGCTCGCTTGGCATCCAGCTCGGACCGTCTGGAAGCGCAATCGAAGTACGGCCATCGTGATAGCGTACAGCAAGCCACGCTTCGACCGAATAAAACCATACGGAATAAATACCGAATAAAACCATACATCTCGAGATCGTTTGTGAGAAGTGGTTCGACCTTGATCGTCCCTCCCTTCACCAAGCCTGCCGTTGCCCACTTCGTCTCGTCCGGCATAGAGCCTTTTCCCTTACACGATGTCTCCAGATGGCAGGGGTCTGGTTTGCAGGTCATGCTCATGCCGGGGATGGTATCAATCAGAGGGTATCGATATCTGGTATCTATCACGTGCCGAGCCAGATAAGTGTCTAGTCTCTATCTGTAGTACTCGGATCTCTATAGATGGCAGTCTAATCCAGGTCCTGGTCTAATCTCTTTATAGTAGCTGGGGTCAAGTGAATTGTTCGGTAGGTCCGCGCTTTCGCGAGGGGTCTAGCCGGGTCTAGCGCTTGAATCGGCGAAACAGATGGACTTGTTCAGACGCTCCAACAACCGTACATTTTGAAGAGGGCTCCGGATTTCGCAAGGAAAGCAGCGACAGAAGCCAATCCCGTTGGTAACTGTTTTTATGAGGCACTCAGCGGGGTGGATGGGCGGGTGTGTGGGTGTGTGGGGTGGGGTGGGGTGGAGTGGGGGGGGGGCTGCACCAGCGCTCAACTGTTCCTGAACACACCACTTGGATTTGTTGCGCGATGCAATACAAGCGCTGGTAGAGGGAGCGTGTATGGGTGTGTGTGGGTGTGTGAACTATCGATGGAATAGTCTGATATCGCTTTCCAAGGTCGGTCGGAAATCACCTCATATGCATTCCTCTCTTGGACAGGCATGCTTGAGCTCGTGCCACGTCCGTGGAGATGGCGCTAAGACCTCAAAGTGAAGATGGAGCTAAGAACTCAGGAGTAGCAGGACTCCTGTGCTACTGAGGGGGTCCAGGGCCAGAGGGTGGGTCCCTGAAAGAGAACGGGATGCTGGAGGAGTTTTATGCAAGCACTGTTAACAGGAAGAAAACCACAGGACTGATCTTTCAGCGGCGTGGCTGAAAAGTGGTACAGACGAAGGTCCGCACAAGCAGTACACGAACGAGGCCGCACACTCAGCACAGTACACGGAAGAGGGAAAAAGCCCTGAAAACACTCCTTCAGTTCTCACCTCTGCAATTCGGGAGTGGTTTCGGTGACGATCGCACTTTTTATGGTATGCGCGGGTACAGGCTGGCATAGCTCTAAGCTCTGTGACGGCCCTTCGCGTGCCTCCACCCAGCATGGCGCGGGCTCGGTTGCTCGTCATACCGGTGGGCTCTATTACGGAAGAGCTACGCTCATCCTGGGGTGCTGTTCCTGTATACGGGATCAGTCATCATTAGTGTTGGACCAATTACGGAAGCGCTACGCTCATCCTGGGATAGCATTAGACAATGGACATGCAGTCTGCTACTCAGCATTCACAGCAGTGGATAGCTGCACCAGTTATTTTCGTTTTCGGATTTCGGCGAGCAGCCAAATTTCTGGCTGGAGCCACGTAACCAAGTTCAAGAAAGCTGCGAAATTTGAGTATGAGTCATCGGTGATCAGTCAGGAGTGAAGCAGGGAAGGGGGGAGGGGGGGGGGGGGGGGGGGGGGGGGGGGGGGGAGTACCCGGTAGTACCCGTACTAACCAAGAGACTGGTACTAACACGCCCCCCCCCCGCTTAGTAAGGTTGGCGGTACACCCGGGTTAATACATCACCGATGACTGATACTCACTCCGCCATAACGGGGTCGAGAGGTCCGCCTAAAATCAGTACATGTTCGCTTTCGCAGATATCTAGGGCATTGAGCTCGTCGGAGGTCTCAAGGAGGAAGCCAAGACAGGAAACTATATTGACCGCCCCCTGAGCTGTTGGTTTTTGGAATTATAAGCTTATGTACGGGCGGTCAGTTATGTTCTTATGTCGTAGCCTTGTTGCTTACAATAGTATCAAACAAACAAACAAGGGACATTTTGCAGTGTTTTAAAGCAGTATTGAACGTGCCTATACTGTTATGCACAGCATATATGAAGGTTGGCTTAAGTTGTAAGAATTTGATGCAGAAAAAATGAGACCAATCAGAGGTCGGGTTAATTTTTGGGAATTTTGAGAAGGTGTTGCATGTTTGGGCTAGGCAGTATGTGCCGTTCAGGTCTGGGCTGCACCCGGCTGCACCCGACGCGGGGAGTTGGTCGGGTGTGTGTTTCGGGGTGGACGCCTGTAGCGTGGGTCGGCATGCATTGGGCTGGCCGGGTGGTTATGCGTTGTGTGGGTATGACACGAATGTAGCGCAGTTTGGTAGCGCATGTGGCATGTGCTTTGGGAGCATAGGTGAGCACAGGGTCTTAATAGCCGCTCTGCCCATGATTTTGAACGGCTGGGCCTAGAGTTGCCTCTGGCCACGGAGAGTGGAGATAAGTGGCTACCATTGTGCAACGCCGCTGCCCCCTAGGTCGAAGCACGAATCTGAAAGCTGCGTTGGTCGAAGCTCTGCAGCTTCTCAGGTTAGTGTCACCTTCTTGGGTAGCGAGCTAGTTCTTACTTGTGTAGCTTCGCAGCTCCGCAGAAGGAACGATTGGTACTTAGGTAGCTATAAATAGCAAGTCACTTTGGCTGAGACGGGGGTCGGAAGTGCACCAGTTATCAATTCCGCAGTTCGATGGTCAGCATATGCTCAATTTCCACGTTCGCAAGTAGCACGTCCAGCAGGTTGCAGGCGAAGGGCCCCTAGGTCAGAGCACGTAGCCCAAAGCTACGCTGGTCCAAACTCCACAGGTTCGCAGGGTGGCGTTACCCACTTGGGCTGATAGTAATTAATTTTGAAGCTTCGCAGGTCTGCAGAACGAGTGATCAGTACTGAGGCATGCTATTAATAGCAAGATTGGCAGATTCAGAGGTTGGAAGAGCACCAGTTCAATTCAATTGCGCAGTTCGAAGGTCAGCATTTGCGCAATTTGCACGTTGCGCGCAAGTAGCAGGTCCAGCCGCGATGGGAGTTTGCAGGAGATGGCTCAGGGTCGGACGGAAACGCGAATGTTGCATGTTGCATGGACAGTTGGCTTGTGAAGGACGGTTCTTTCGACGCGAACCCTTCAGGGCTAAATGGCTCTTCACCCGGTTACTCGTTTTTGTTACACTCACGTGACGCTAGTTTTGACAATTTTTGAGTTTGTGTGACTCGGTGTAACTCTTGAGTCTCTCCTACATTGAGGGCGGTAAAAACATCATCTCCTGGATCCCCAGTTCCCCACTCACTGTAGCTAATGCAGCGGACATGTTCACCTAGCCCCTCTCAAGGATCAAGTTCCGGGAGTTAAGGACTGCCATTGGATGCATAGTCAAGGATCACTAGTTTTTTCACTTGGATCCTAACGGTAGAAAGACGCCCTCTTGGACGCGAAACCCGTCCTGTCAACATGTTTTTTAGCATGTGAGAGCCACCATGTGGGACTGGCTCCCCTCGTTTTCAGATTTTCTGCGATTTTTTAGTTTTCTGTCCTTTGCAATTGCCAGTTTCCTGCAGGATTTCCACCCAGTAGTTATGGGTCACTAACTCACTACTGTGGTATCACGGTTTTGTCTTCACAATTCCCTGTGTCGTCCTTTTGGGGGGGGGGGGGGGGGGGGGGTCCTTTTCCTCTCCTAATGAGATTTAAAGTGGGTATAGTTGTTGCACATGATAGCTATTCTTTTGCAATTGCTAACGAACAGTTGTTTGTCCCAACCCATTGGTCTATCCATACATCATGTGTTTACGGGATACACTTGATCCCTCCGGATAGAGGGATCGCATTTTTTAATTATCGGGTTTGCTACCGTACTCAGGCCTTTCAGAATTTGCCTTCTTTCTGTACAACTGCACTGCAACCCTAAACGCAAAGTTTTCTCAAGCTCCTGGGTATCCCATGTTGTAAGTAGTTAAGTCATCAAGGCTTTTGGGCGGGAGCCCCCATGTTTACCCATTTGTCCGTTCGACCGGGAAAAAACAAAAATTGATGCCCGACACGTCAGCCAACGGTTGCGTAACTAACTCGCTTCGGTCAGCTCCATCGTTGCCATCTTTCGTTCCGTTGCCAACACACTCCGCCAATTTTCCATGTCGCTTGCGACGCTGCATAGGACTTGTTCACCCAGATAGGGGTTTTAAATGTCTCCTATATTGTCTTGAATCCTGCCTTGAATCCCAGGAATTCTTAATCCAATGAGAATCAGGGATTGGACCATGGGGGGAATGTTATACTACGGCAGCTAGCTGTAGTGCAGCATGTTACATAGGGCACGCGTGGGGCCGTGTCACAGTGTGACTGGTATGGTGACTACCATGTCCGGTCATAAGCCGCGTGCCAGCTAGTGCTGCTGTAGTACTTGCAGTACCTGTACCGCTATAGACCCTGATTTGGGTCTACCGCCCTGTGTCTACTAGCGCCCATCTATGTAATCTATCTAGTCTATGCATATCACAACATAATTGTTGGATTGGTGGATTAAAACTCCAATATGAAGCTGGTCATGAATCCTGATTCCTTTGAAGGATGGAAATACTTAATTCAATTTTTAAAAATGCGATTATAATCGCACAATTAAATTATCATCCCAGCTGAGATGATGATTTACGGTAATAATATTGTAGAATTAAATTATCACTGTAGCACAAACTCATGGCCCCCGTCGGTTAAGCGATTGTCTGGGGCTCAGTTCATCAGTGCTTTTCCTTTTTAAGCCCTTCCTATACGGTTGGGCAAGTTCCTTCAGCCTATTTGGCCTACCCCTGGACTGTAACATACCGGTACATACATTCAACATAACCTTCGACGGAAGACGCAGCATCCTGAACAACCCTGGTCCCTAGTGGTGGAGCGCGAGCCTCCAGGTCGGAATTGCCAACCTTGCCACGGTTGCATGCATCCAATCTGATGCCAAGAATCATTCAACAGCTCATATTTTGATAATCTGTAGAGGGAGACTGCAGACACCGGGAGGAGATAGCTACTGATATAGATTACAGTAGAACATACGATAGATAGTCGCCGTCGCAGCAGACTGATATAGGAGTAGCGGCAGTACAGTAGTACTGCATGACAGTGCTCGTGGTCCTAGCTGACACGGGCACTGCACAGAGCAAGGCAGGGACTAGACACTGGCTGCTCTGAGCCACTCAATAGCCGGTATAGAATCCGGTATATAACACATATATTCATTTTGGCCTGTTTATGCATCCAATCTGATACCAACAATCATTCAGCAGCTCAACGGTATTCATTTGGATATGTTGCAGTTATGTTGGCAAGAAAATACATGGACGAGACCCTGATGAGCGTCCATTGAACATGGCCTACAGTCATACTAACAGTGAATACAAAAACACACAAATACACTCTCACACATGGTATTGCTACCTCCCTGCAATGAGGGCTTAACCTCTGTACGGCGCCCGTAAGATTGGAGGAGGCAGAGGCGGAGTCGCAGATACCTCAGGGTTCGGCGTCAACCGAGGCCCTCGGTCCACGCCACCTGCGCATGAATCTGGGCTGGCCACCTCTGGTTTTCCGGCTTCTGCTTATTTGCTCTCTATACTTTTAAGACCCCTGCATTTCTATCTATATCCCCAACTCCCATCGCATAACAATGGCAGCTAAAGCTGCTGAGAAGGCTCGTGCTAAGAAGGCCGCCCCCGCCATGACTGCGGAGGGCAAGAAGAAGGCTAAGCAGATAGCCATGGCCGAGACCTACATGTAACAAATCAAATTCAAATTCAAAAATAAATACTTCCACGTAGTAAAGAGGGAGAGTCACTCAACGGTAAGAATGTTGGTCTTGGCAGGGTGAGAATGTGAATGGTGAATGATCTCGAACACTATCACTTTGTTGTTCCTATGGACTGAGGGCACACAACCAGGGTACTACTTCTTGCCAAATTGGTCAGCGCTTAAAGCGCACAAACGTCAAATTGGTCAGCGCTTTTTAGTGAAAAAAACGCAAAAACTGCGCGCTGCGACCCAAATGGGGTTGAAATGTTTGCGCAGAGGGGCTCAAAAGGCAGCGCGGCACCACGTTGCCGCGCGCGCTTAGTAGTACCCTGCACACAACAAGAACAAGTTTACAGTCTTTAAACTGTCTAATCCGCTCAGCCTGCCCCCTGGTTTCCGTGGGTATCGCACGGGGGGGACTTGGAATAGGTAGACGATGAGCAGCCCGGAGTTGGCTTAAGAACCATGTAACAATTCAAAATTAGAATCAGACTTAGATTAAGGGTATGAGGGTGGAATAGACTCAGGCTCAAATTTCACTGGTTCTATGGAGGGTGCGGATAAAGCAGGCTCCCTAGAAGTAGGGTTTAAGGTGCACTAGGCTGCGCCAGGTTCGGCTGAATAGCCAGTCATGGGAGCTACCAAGCTGCTGCTCGGAGCGTAAACGATAAGCACTGGCCTAAATCAAGGGTAAGAGGGCGGAATATACTCATTTGTTGGTGGGAAGCTATTCGGGGGGGGCTGCATGGGTATAGGTGGCGGGAGGTCCACATTAGCTGGTGGGGGGTCCATGATGAGTGGTGGGGAGGCAATTGTGACTGGTGGGGGCTCCATGACGCCTGGTAAGGAGTCTGAGGTAGCAGCTGGGGGGTCCAGAGGTGTCATTGGAGGAGGATCCAGTGGTACTGGTGGAGGGTTGATGACGACTGGTGGGGGCTCCATGACGCTTGATGGGGGGTCCAGTGTAATTGAAGGGGGGTCCAGTGACATTGGGGGGGGAGGGTAGAGGATGAGGTGGTGGAGGGAGGGGCTGCGGAGAGGGCGGAGGAGCAAGGGGTGGTGATGGAGGGAAAGGTGGTGAGGAGGAGGCGAGGGAGGAAGGCGGGGGTGGGGGGGAGGGGAGGGGGGGGAGGAGGGGAACAGGGGGGAAATGGGAAGGAGGGGGGGGTGGGGGGGGAGGGGAGGGGTAAGGATGGGGAGGGGGGAGAGGGCAGGGGTGGGGGGAGAGGGGAGGGGGGGACAGAGGGGAGGGGGGGAGAGGGGTAGGGGCTGGGGGACGAGGGGAGGGGGGGACGAGGACGGTGGGGGGGGGTTGGGGGGGAGGGGAGGGCGGGGAAGAGGGAAGAGGGGGTGGGGGGGATGGGGGGGGTGGGGAGGAGGGAGGAGGGGAGGGCAGAAAAGGGTGGTGGGGGGGGAGGGAGTGAGGTGAAGGGGGGAGGAGTGGAGGGCAGAAGAGGGGGTGAGAGGGGAGAGGCAGAGAGGGGGGGTGGAGGGGCAAGAAGTAGAGGGGGGTGGAAGGGGAGAGGAGGAGAGAGGGGCGGGGGAGGGGAGGGAAGAAGAGAGGCGGGTGGAAGGGGGACGAGGAGGGTGGGGGAGTGGGAGGAAGACAGAGGGGGATGGAAGGGGAGAGAGGGGGGGGGGAGTGGAGGGAGGGCAGAAGAGGGGGTGGAAAGGAGAGGAGGGGGGGGGGGAGTGGAGGGCCAGAAGAGGGGTGGAAGGGGAGAGGGACAGAGGGGGGGGGGTAGTGGAGGGCAGAAGAGGGGGGGGAAGGGAGAGGAGGGGGGGGGAGTGGAGGGGGGGGGAGTGGAGGGTCAGAAAAAGGGGGTGGGGGGGGAGTGTAGGGGGGGGGAGTGGAGGTCAGAAAAAGGGGTGAGGGGGGGAGTGGAGGGGGGGGGAGTGAGGGCAGAAGAGGGGGGGGGAGGTGGGAGGTGGAGCGGAGGGGTGGGGTGTGGTTGAAGAGGGGGGGAGTGGAGGGCAGGAAAAGGAGGTGGGGGTGGTTGGAGTGGATGGCAGAGAAGAGGGGGTGGGAGGGGAGAGGAGGGGGGAGAGTGCGAGGGCAGAAGAGGGGGGTGGGGAGGGGGGAGAGGAGGGGGGGGAGGAGGGAGGGCCGACAGAATAGAGGGGCGGGGGGCTTGTGGGCGGGGGGGGAAAGGAGGGCGGAAAAGGGGAGGTGGGGGCTGGAGGGGAAGGAAGGAGAGGGGGTGGCAGTGGCACAGATGGTGGCGGTGGCGGAGGTGATGGAGGTAATGCTGGGGCTGGAGGCAGCGGTGGCGAAGAAGGAGGTGGTGGGGGTTGCGAAGGTGGTAGTGGGGGTGAAGGAGGTGTGGGGGGTGAAAAGAGGGGTGAGGGTGGGGTATGAGCAATGGTGGTAGGGGGGGGAGGGATGGTGGGTGTGGGGGGGAAGGATGACTGGTGGCGGGGAGGAGAGGAAGGAGGTGGTGGGGTTGGAGAAGGTGATGGTGGGGATGGGAATGGGGGAGGGGGTGAAGGTGGAAGAGGGCTCATCCTGCATGATTGGTCTGCAGTGTCGACAAGACCATTGCAGTCATTGTCTCGTCCATCAGAGCACGCTGTCTCTACCTCCTCCTGGATTCTACACACTGTTAGTATGACCATATTGACATCCATGAGGATCAGTCGAAACACAAGGTTGGTGCCGTACTCGTCATCGCGCCACACCCTGCTGCTCATACTCGTAGACAGGAATGCACTTCGGCGGGTATCAGAGGCATCCACGTAGCTGCTCCCACCATAGTGGTAGATGTTGGTGCCGTTTGAGAAGACCCCGGGTTTTCCTAGGGATGGTGTATCGTATGGTTCCGAATCCGATCGGTAGCCTAACCAGAAGCTAGGGGGGGTCCAGTTGGAGGGCGTGGTCCCAGAGGGGGGCGAGACCCAATCAGCTGTGATGCGAATGAAGTTTTTTGTGGACGTGTGTTGCGGCGGTATGGAAAACGCCATGGTGGTCCCCACTTTTAGTTGCGAGCTATCCACAGCGGCCACAGCATCCGACCAACCTAGCTGCCAGTTTTGAGCTGGGTTCATACACCTTAACGTGCAGCACCAGCCCATGGCACTGGAGAAGTCGCTTGATCGGAACTGGCCGTTGACAGATATCAGGTAGTGTACAGCAGGGGATAGACACAAGAGGAGTTGATAGTTTGACACTCATCCCGGAAGTGAAGTAGCATGGATCACAGAATCACAGGAAGTAATTGTATGATTGGGTTTGAGGCGGGCTCATACACTTTGTACATTGGTTAGCGTGATATGGGCCCATAACCTATTAGAGGGTGGACACTGGGACCGGGAGAACAGGTGGAGACCGAGACTAAGACGGAGACCGATACCGAAACCGAGACCGAGGTGGAGATGAGATGTAGACCGAGACGGAGACTGAGACCGAAACTGAGGTGGAGATGAGATGGAGACCGAGACGGAGACGGAGACAGAGACCAAAACCGAGACCGAGGTGGAGACGAGGTGGAGACCGAGACGGAGACAGAGACCGAGACCAAAACCGAGACCGAGGTGGAGACAAGGTGGAGACCGAGATCGAGACGGAGACCGAGACCAAGATGGAGACCTATACGGAGACCGAGACCCAGACCAATACGGAGACCGAGACCAAAACCGAGACCGAGATGGAGACGAGGTGGAGACCGAGCAAACCGGCACTGGTAAAAAAGTAATTAATGAAAATCTACCGGTTGTGCAGGGTTGTGGACTATTTAAAAGGGTAGGTCATAGTGATACACGTGTTGATTGTTGTTGTTGTTGGTGTTGATGGTGTGTCATTGTGGCCTGCTGTTGTTGTTGTGTTGTGTTGTTGGTGTTGTTGTTGTTTGTTGTGTGTAGTGTTGTTGTTGTTGTTGTGTTGTGGTTGTTGTTGTTGATAATGTTGTGTTGTTGCTGTGTTGTTGTTTTGTTGCTGATGCTGCCTTGCTGTTTTGCGGTTGTGTTGTTGTTGTTGTTGGTGGTTGTGTTGGGGTTGTTGTGTTGTTGATGTGTTGTGTATTGTTGTGCTGTGTGCTGTTGTTGGTGTTATTGTGTTGTTGTTCTTGGTGTTGTTGTTGTTGTTGATTGTTATTGATTTGATGTTGTTGCGGGTTGTGTGATGATTGTTGTCTGCTTGTTGTTGTTGTTGTTGTTGTTGTTGTGGTTGTTGTTGGTTGCGTTGTTGATGATGTTGTTGTTTGTTATTGTTGTGCTGTGTTGTTGTTGTTGGTTGTTGTTGGTGTTGTTGATCGTGGGGTTGATGCTGTTATTGTGTGTTGTGTTTTTGTTGTTTTTGTGTTTTGTTGTTGTTGTGTTGCGGTTGTGCGATGTTGTGTTATTGTTGGTCTGCTGCTGAGTGTGTGTTGTTGTTGTTTGTTGTTGTTGCTGTTGTTGCCGCTGTTGTTGTTATTGTTGCTGCTGCTGCTGTTGTTGTTGTTGTTGTTGTTATTGTTGTTGTTGTTGTTGTTGTTATTGTTATAAGGCCAAAACAACTGACTAATTGTCGTGTTTATTGTACTACTGCGGCTTTTGGTGATGCAGTAAAAGGTGCTGTATGTATGTATATTACAGTCCAGGGGTAGGGAAGGCTAAAGGGACTTGCCCAACCGTATAGGAAGGGCTTAAAAAGAAAAAGCACTGATGAACTGAACCCCAAACAATCGTTTATATGCCGCGGGGGGGGGCCCCTGAGCTAGTTCTGGCGCTACAGTAATTGAAAATTAATTATACAATTATTATTAATCATCCTCTCAGCGGGATGATAATTTCATTTGGCGATTTATATATCATTTTGTATAAATTGGATTAAGTTTTCCATCCTTCAAAAAACAGGATAAGGGACCAGCTTCTATGGAGTTTTTATCAACCAATTCCGGTTCAAAGTCATATTTATCAAAAATGATTTTGTTTATTCCCATTCTTTGTTTATTCCCATTCTTTGTTTGTTCCCATTATTTGTTTATTCCCATTATTTGTTTATTCCCATTATTTGTTCATTCCCATTATTTGTTCATTCCCATTATTTGTTATTCCCTTATTGGGTATGTACCGTTAGTGTTTATTCCCGATTATTGTTTTATTCCGTTATGTGTTTATACCAGTATTTGTTTATTCCCATTATTTGCTTATTCCCATTATTTGCTTATTCCCATTATTTGTTTATTCCATTCTTGTTTATTCCCATTCTTGTTTTTCCAATTCTTGTTATTCATTCTTTTTTATTCCCTTATTTGTTTAGTTCCCATTCTTTGTTTATTTCCCATTTATTTGTTAATCCCATTTTTGTCATTCCCTTATTTGTTATTCCAAATTATTTGTTCATTCCCAAATTATTTGTTTGTTCATTATTAGTTTGTTCCAATTATTTGTTTATTCCCATATTTGTTATACATTATTTGTTCCATTCCAATAGGGGTTCTTCCCTTATTGATTTATTCCGTTATTGTTTTTTATTTCCGTTCTGGTTCTTATTCCGTTATTTGTTATTCGCGGTTATGTGTTTATTTCCCATTATTGTAATTCCCATTATTGCTTATTCCCATTTCTATTGGTTATTTCCATTTGATGTTTTTCCATTATGGTTCATTCACCATTATTTGTTATTCCCATTATTTGGTTAGTTCCCATTCTTGCTTTACTCCCCATTCTTGTTCATTCAGTATTTTGTATTCCCATTATTTGTTTATTCCCATTATTTGTTTATTCCCATATTTGTCATCCCCAATTATTTGGTCATCCCTAGTTGTTTATTCCCATATTTGTTTTAATTACAATTATTGTTCATTACCATTATTTGTTTTACCATTATAGCTTTAGTCCATATATTAGTTATTCCTTCTTAGTTTTATTCCCAATTATTAGTTTATTCCCATTATTAGTTTATTCCCATTATTAGTTTATTCCCATATTTGTTATTCCATTATAGCGATTTATTCCCATTATTTCGAGCTTATCCCCATGATTTGGTTATCCCAATTTTTTGTTTATTCCCATTCTGGTGTATTACATTATATGTTACTTCAAATATTTAATCCTTCCCTTATGTTATTCCCATTATTTGTTTATTCCAATTCTTTCGTTTATTCAATCTTGTTTATTCACATCTTTGTTTATCCATTTCTTGTTTATTCCATTCTTTTGTTAATTCCCATATTTGTTGATTCCATTATTTGTTTATCCCATTAGTTGTTTATTAAATTATGTTTATTCCATTATTTGTTTATTAAACATTATTTTTAATCCACATTATTGTTCATTCCACATTATTTGTTCAGTTCCAAGATTTGTTCATTCCATATGTTCATTCCCAAGTGTTTGATTCCAATTATTTTTTATTCCATTATTTGTGGATTACATTATTTGTTAATCAAGTATTGGTTTATTCCCATTCTTTGTTTATTCCCATTCTTTGTTATCCAATTACTTGTGGATCCCATTCTTTGTTATCCATTCTTTGTTTATTCCATATTGTTTATTCCCATTATTTGTTATTCCCAGTATTGGTCATTCCAGTATTGTTATCCATATTTGTTTATTCCCATTATTTGTTTATTCCCATTATTTGTTTATTCCCATTCTTTGTTTATTCCCATTATTTGTTTATTCCCATTATTTGTTTATTCCCATTATTTGTTTATTCCCATTATTTGTTCATTCCCATTATTTGTTCATTCCCATTATTTGTTCATTCCCATTATTTGTTCATTCCCATTATTTGTTTATTCCCATTCTTTGTTTATTCCCATTCTTGCGTTATGCCCATTTAATGTTTATTACCATCTTTGTTATTCCATTCTTGTTATTTCCCATTCGGTGTATTCCCATTCTTTGTGTATTCCCATCTTTGTTTATTACCATTCTTGTGATCCCATTTTATTTGTTTATCCATAATTGTTATTCCAAATTATTGTTTCTTCCCATGATTGTGTATTCCCATATGTTTATTCCCAGTTATTGGGTATTCCATATTTGTTTATCCCATTCTTTGTTATCCCAATTATTTGTTTATTCCAATTATCGTGTTTTCATTATTGTTTAGTACCCCATCATTTGTTATTCAAATTTTTGTTTATTCCCAATTTTTATTTTGTTTATTCCCATTATTTGTGTTTCCCATTATTTGGGTATTCACATCATTTGGTTGTTACCAATTATTTGTTTGTCCCATTTATTTGTTTTATATCTCAAATATTGTTTTTCGTAGTTGTTTATTCAATTATTTGTTCATTCCATTATTTGTATGTCCCATTATTGGTTCGTTCCATGATTTTGTGTGTTAACCATTATGTGTTTATTCCCATAGTTGTTTATTCCCATTATTTGTGTTCCCATTATTGTTTTTGCCCATTATTTGTGTTCCAAGTATTTGGTTATCCCATTATTTGTTCTATTCCCATTATTGTTTATTCCAGATTGGATATTCCCATTATTTGTTTATTCCCATTATTTGTTTGTTCCCATTATTTGTTTGTTCCCATTATTTGTTTATTCACATTATTTGTTTATTCCCATTATTTGTTTATTCCCATTATTTGTTTTTTCAAATTAGGTATTATAACGGACATGATAATGTGAATGCTTCATCTTCGAAATTACTCTTTCTACCGTCAACCATCCGCAGCACCCGGCAAATTTTACAGAACGAGAGGATTCCTTTCTGATTCGACATATAATTGTGAGCTTCAAACTGTAGTCTAGTAGTTTACTATTATCAGTCAAGGTTGCCTGACTACCGAAAGGAAGGAAGGAGCGAACTTATACTTGTACAGCACCATCCAGGGCATAGAGAAGTAGCTGTAGTGGTGCTGCGGACAGGGAAGCAATATTGATGGGTTTGGGACGGGCTATCCACCTGTAGCGTGCAGCACCACTCGGCACTAGAGAAATCGCTGTGTGGCCAGGCAGTATCACACAGGATGCTTAGGTGTATGATTATATTACATATATTATATATATATCTTATATATATATATCTATATCTAATATATATATATAATAAATGTATAGATATTATATATATATATGGTTGCAGGATTCAGCACCACACATTAATATGGTATATACATCATTGTATTGTATTGTATGATTCATTTACATATTCTTCACGTACCGTTGGGTTTTGCTAGTAGGGGTAGCCTCAGTGGCCGTGTGGCCACCCCCACCCCACCGCCCACCAACCCTGGCCCGAGGGCCCTGGTCTGATACAGAATGGGTAACGCCCATGCATGTAACCCAACAGTCGAGATATGCCCCCCCCCTTAAAACTGAAACATTATCAACGAACAGAAAAATTCCCCTCCGTCCCTGCACTCTAATATAATCCCCCACACCCGCCCCCAGGACCCTACATGAATCCCCTACTTTCCTCTCTCTCCCTAAAGTCTTCCTTGCCGGCCCGCATCCCCACCCCCTTAACACACACTCCCTTTCGATTCTCCCCTACCCCCACACCACCCAAATGGCCCCCCTCGTCCAACCCTCACATTACGCTCCCATCCCTTAGACCCACAAGACACGTATAAGCCCTTTCGCCACCCACCCACCCACACTCAAGAAGACAGCATAGGTGACCCCCTTTTAAATTGAAGTCCTGGTAAATCGGAGCTCTGGTAAGCCGTGCTGTCTATTGTTTTTGGCGGAGCCCCCCCCTTCTTGGGGGCGGGAGCCCCCAGGGTCACCTCGTTATCCGTTTGTCTGACCGTCCGTCCACACGAAGCCAACTGTCTCAACTAACTGTCTTGTAATTAACCCCCCTCTCTACCCCCCTCCCCCCTTTCTCTCTCTATCTCTCTCTCTCTACCCTACAGCTGCCTGCACCTTGTTCAGGTTGTTTAACAGGTGTTCTGGGTGTTAAATACCTGTTCAACAACTATATTGTTAACCAATGATGTACATAACCAATGCACATAAAAACAACCTGAACTGAGTGCAGGCAGCCATAGGGCTGCTGCTGCTACCATCTATTAATCGTCAGGTTATGGTCCCACCACACCAACCACTGCACAGCACCACCCCAGCACCACCCAACCCCACCCAACCCCAGCACCACCCAAGCCCACCCCACCCCAGCACCACCCCAGCACTGCACACCACCACACCAACCACTGCACAGCACCGCAAACATGATGAGTCACTATCTTAGTGTCCGCATGGCCTAAGTTGTAGTTTAAAGTAATAAAAATAAAAATAAAATGAACTAACTTATTCTAACAACACCCTCCATGAAGGCGGCCTTTTTGTATAATATTTTGGCTAAGTTTGGAATAATTACTTAACAATTAATAGTTATAACTTTGCTATTAGCCCTATTAGGGGTAATTTAGCCCGCAAGTATTCATGAGTATTTGCTCTGGCTTCCAACAAAGCGCATACTAGCATACTTACATAAACTGTCTTCCAACAAGGCACATACTGGCATACTTACATAAACCGTCTCCCAACAAGGCACATACTAGCATACTTACATAAACCGTCTTCCAACAAGGCACATACTCCCATATATACATACTCCGGCTTCCAACAAAGCACTTACTGGCATACTTGCATTATCTGATTTCCAACATGGCGCATACTGGCATTCGTACATACTCTGACTTCCACCAAAGCGCATACGGGCATACTTACATTGTTCGTGACATCCACCCCATATGTGGATGCCAAGGACAATGTGAGTATGCCAATATGGTAGTTGCACCACGACTGTGTCATGTTCGACATTGTTTCATCTCACATTAACATAAGTGTATTTGTATACTAGGGTTTGGTGGTTAGACGTTGATCTACAGATTGTCAAAAGCCGTACAGAGCCCACAATCTCATCCACATCATTCACATCATTCACATCATTCACATGGGCCATGCTGACACGAAGCTGGTGAGTAGGTTCTTCAGGGGGAATTAGCTGCTGAGTGCTAATAGCGCTAATTATTAAAAAATGAAAATAGATTAATAAATAATAACAAATCAATTTTGTAAAAAAGTAACGGTGAGTAGGGTTAGGCTTTAAGGGCCCACAATCTCATGTACATCTAGCTAGATTTTGTGCAGTAGACTGCCCTGCACTCAATGTTTCCTTGTATGATAATGTGATATGAATATAATAGCTATTATGCAACCTATGGGATCGTGACATCTACGGCATAGTTGGACGCCAAGGACAATGTGAGTATGCCAATATGGTAGTTGCACCACCACTGTGTTTTGTTCAACATGTTCACGTCAAATGACTTCGAGTGAGTGCTATATCCACTCCCATTGGTTACATTCTAGCTATTCTATTCATATCACATTATCATAGAAGAAACCAGGGCAGTCTTTAGCACAGAATCTAGCTAGATGTGAATGTCTTTAGCACAGAATCTAGGTAGTTGCTCGGTGCTAATAGCGCTAATTATTAAAAATGAAAATAGGTTAATGACATATCAATGAGATTGTGGGCTCTGTACGGCTTTTGACAATCAGTAAATCAACGTCTAACCACCAAACCCTAGTATACAAATACACACATGTTAATGTGAGATGAAACAATGTTGAACATATCATCGATCATATCATAGAAGAAACCATTAAGTTAAGGGCAGTCTTTAGCACAGAATCTAGCTAGATGTGCATGAGATTGTGGGCCTTTAAAGCCTAACCCTACTCACCATTCTTTTCCAACAAAATTGAATTGTTATTAATCTATTTTCATTTTTTAATAATTAGCGTTATTGGCACTCAGCAACAGGGTACTTCGAATGGCCAAATTGGCCAGCGCTTTAGCGCACTTGAAAACAAAGAAACTGCGCTTTGTAGTGCAAAAAGCGCAAAAATTGCTTGCTGCGCCCACAGGGGGTTGCAAAAAACTGCGCTTAAAGCGCAGTGGGGGTCAAAAAGTCAGCGCTCAAAAGCGCAAAAGCACGCGCTTTGAATTACCCTGCTCAGCAACTAATTCCCCCTGGAGAACCTACTCACCAGCTTTGTGTCAGCATGGCCCATTTTGTAGTTGCAGCCTTTTAGCTGTTAACTCATTTAGCCAAACTGATCCCAAACAAACCAGACAATTGCCATATGTTCAGGAGAGTGTTCTTATAATTAAGCTTAATTTATTTTGAGATTTTTTAATTGTTATTCATTTGGTTTTATTTTCATTTTTGGCGAAGCCCCCTCTTTAAGGGGGTGGGAGCCCCCAGGATCACCCATTTGTCTGTCTGTGTAACCGGATGCCCGTCTGACCGAAACGAAGCCTGACACGTCAGCCAACGGTCACGTAACTAACTTGCTTCTGTTGCCACAATTGTTTAGCCACCTGCCGCTCGGTTGCGAACACTCTCCGTCATGTTTTAGCGTCACTTGCGACACTGCATGGAACATGTTTTTAAATCATTCACGCTATTAGCGCTAAGCAACTAATGACTCCTGCAGAATCCTCATACTAATGACTCCCGAAGAATCCTCATGCTCACTAGCTTAGTGTATGTATGGTCCAACTTAAAGTTGCAGCATACTAGTTGTAAATTAATTAAGCCATAACAACCCAGAAAATGGTCATAAGTTCAGGAGAGTGTAGTTCTAATAATTAAGTTTATTTTTCTTTGTCTTCTGTTTCCCCAATTGTTAGCGCTATGAGCTGCAAAAATCTATTAAATGCCCTAATCGTTTTTTATTACAGGTAATACACGGCCATTCAGGCCAAACACTAAGCAACTTATCCCCCCTGCCAAACCCTACTCACTAGCTCAGTGTCTGCATGGCCAAACTTGAAGTTGCAGCCTATTAGTTGTAAACTAATTCAGCCAAACAGAGCCAAAACTACCCTGACAAGTTCGATGCAGCGTCGCCTGCGACACTAAAAATTGGCGGAGAGTGATCGCCACGGAGCAACAGGTGGCAAGAGAAGCGAGTTAGTTACGAGACCGTACGCTGACGAGTCGGGCTTCATCACGGTCAGATGAATGGATGGTTGGACGGACAAATGGGTAACACTGAGGGCTCCCACCCCCCAGAAGGGGGGCCTCCGCCAAAAATAGCCCTATGTTCAGGAGAGTGTTGTTATAATAATTCAGCTTAATCGTTTTCTTCTTATGCTTTCCCTCACAATTAGCGCTATAAGTGCTAAGCAACAAATCCCCCCTGCCAAACCTTACTCACTAGCTTAGTGTCTGCGTGGCCCAAGTTATAGTTGTGGCCAATCTCATGGAACCAGCCTTGGAGGGCGTCCCACTGGTCACCGCTCACCCATGCATACGAAAACACGCCTGGCAGGTACACCTGCAAGGAGAGATAGATACATAAATACATAAATACATAAATAAATAAATACATGAATACATAAATAGTACACCTTACGAGGGGTAAGGGGACGAAAACACGCCTGGCAGGTACACCTGCAAGGAGAGATAAATAAATAATTGTATAAATAAATAAATAAATAATTAATAGTACACCTTATTACGAGGCCACTGATCACTGCTGACCCATGCATATGAAAACACGCCTGAAAGGTACACCTGAAAGGAGAGATAATTAAATAATTATATAAATATATAGTAGTCCTTATTACAAGGCACGAGGTTACGAAAACACGCTTGGAAGGTTCACCTTCAAGAAGAGATAAATACACAATTAAATAAAAACACAATTAAATAAATACACAATTAAATAAATACATAAATAAATGCATACATAGTGGGCCTTATTATGAGGCCACTGATCACCGCTGACCCATGCATACGAAAACACGCCTGGAAAGTACACCTGCAACAATAAATAACCACATAAATAAATAACTACATACATAAATAAATAGCAGTCCTTATTACGAGGCGCAAGGTTACGAAAACACGCCTGGAAGGTACATTTGTAAGGAGAAATAAATATAAATATATAAATAAATAGTTCGCCTTATTATGAGGCGTGAGGTTATGGAAACACACCTGGAAGGTACACCTGCAAGGAGAGACAAATAAATCATTAAATAAATGCATAGTTCGCCTTATTGCGAGGCTACTGATCACCGCAGACCTATGCATAAGAAAACACGCCTGGAAAGTACACCTGCAAGAAAAAATAACTACATAAATAACTACATAAATAAAGAAATAGCAGTCCTTATTATGAGGCGCGAGGTTGCAAAAAACGCCTGGAAAATACATTTGCAAGGAAAAATCAATAAAAATAAAAATATATAAATAAATAGTACACCTTATTGTGAGGCGTGAGGTTATGAAAACACGCCTGGAAGGTACACCTGCAAGGAGAGATAAATAAATAATTAAATAAATGCATCGTTCGCCTTATTACGAGGCCACTGATCACCGCTGACCCATGCATATGAAAACACACCTGGAAGGTACACCTGCAAGGAGAGATAAATACATAATTAGATAAATAAATAGTAGTCCTTATTCCGAGCTGTGAGGTTACGAAAACACGCCTGGAAAGTACACCTGCAAGGAGAAATAAATCAATACATACATAAATAAATAGTACGCCTTATTACGAGGCGTGAGGTTACGAAAACATGCCTGGGAAGTACACCTGCAAGGAGAAATAAATCAATAAATCAATAAATAAATAGTACGCCTTATTCCAAGGCGTGAGGTTACGAAAACATGCCTGGAAAGTACACCTGCAAGGAGAAATAAATTAATAAATACATAAATAAATAGTACGCCTTATTCCAAGGCGTGAGGTTACGAAAACATGCCTGGAAAGTACACCTGCAAAGAGAAATAAATAAATAAATACACGAATAGTTGTCCTTATTACGAGGCGTGAGGTTGAGGGGGCCAGTCTGTTTGCTTGCACTGAGGCCAACCACCAATGCCAGGAGGAACAGGAGCAGCAAGGGTGATGGGTAGGGTTTAGGGTTTTTGTTTTTTGGGGTTGCCCTTAACCCTAAACCCTAAAACACGAAGGTCATATCTTGACAGCCTGGACAAGAGCCAGAAGTACAAACTGAATTTGAATTCAAACAAGATTTTGAAAATCGGAGTTTGTTAAGGACCCTCCAAGCTATCTTTGACTACTTCGGTTGGCCGAAACAACAAGGTTCGACTTAAGTAAGCGTAACCCAAACCTTAAGGTACAACTTCAAGGAGGGACATATACCAGGGGTATAAACCTAGCGGTACAACTTCAAGGAGGGACATATACCAGGGGTATAAACCTAGCGGTAGAACTTCAAGGAGGGACAGGAGCAGCAAGGGTTATGGGTATGCACTAATATGGAATATCGTAGAATAGTATGGAATAGCCAAGGGGGGAGTAGGGGGGGGGGTGGGGGGGGTCAGAATGGAAGGTGTGTGTATGTATGTATAGTGGTGTGTGTGTGTGTGTGTGGAAGCGGGGAGACGGGGGGGGGGGGGGGGGGGGGGGGGGGGGGGGGGGGGGGGGGGGGGGGGGGGGGGGGGGGCACAACACGTTCCTGACACTTACATGTGGATTTGGTGCACGTCCATTCACGGGTCCCACAATGCCATGCCAGTCCATCCGCACAGCTGGGTCCCAGCAAGACAGTGAAGTGACGCCTGCTCCTTGGGCGTGATGAATGATTCGGTGTTTGTAAGGGCTCAGTCTATGGGCGGTAACCTGCGGAGGGTAAATAACAAATAAAGAATGAAAGCAACTACTATAAAAGAAAGAATAAAGAATAAATCAATCAAAGAAAGAAATAACGAAAGCACTACAATAACCTCGCCTCCTCCCTTCCTCCCTTCCCCCCGCCCTCCCTCCCTCCGCTCCCTCCCCTCCCTTCCCCCTCCCCTCCCTCCCCCTTCCCTCCCTCCCTCCCTCCCTCCTTCCCTCCCCTCCTCCTTCCCTCTCCTTCTTCCTCCTTCTTCGTGAGGTTGAGGGGGCCGGCCCGTTTGCTTGCACTGGGGCCAATTACCAACGCGGAGAATACACAGCCTGTTCAACTTGGTACATAGAGGATGCATCATCTCAACCTTCTTGCAGGGAGCCAGGGCGAGGGTGAGTGGGGGAGTAGTGATGGTGGGTTGTGGAATTCCTCTCTCACTCTCACACACACTCTCGTCCCCTCTCACTCTCCTCCCCCCTCTCCCTGCTTCCCCCCCCCTCTTCTCCCGAGGATCTCCTCCCCCCTCTTATTGGCCCGTTTGTCAACTAACAACTCAACTAATACACTACATACTCCCCCTCTTATAGACAGGTATGTCCTCATAGCTAGCTACGCAACACAGGAGGACATGGGGGAAAACTAAGGAATATCGAAGCGAACAACTTTGGGGATCTTTGCTTTATGCTTGCGAGCAAAGGACAGGAAAGTAGGAGTAAGAGTAAAAGTATGATACTCAAGAGAACGCAAAAAGACCTTCATTGCATCTAAGGAATTCAGATTCCGGTAAGGTTCCCATGTGTCTTCAGAAGGGTCTTGGTAAGGTGGGGCCCATTTCACCAGAAAGAAGATATTGTCGGCCTTGGGACGAGCACGGGATGTAGGGTCTTGTGCAATCTTAACATCCAGAATGCGATCCACTTCATATGCGTCACCATACACATAGTCCTTAGCAGCCGGAATAGGCTGATTTGGGATATGGCGGCCAGGAAACTCATCCTCATTGTTAGGGGTCCAGGGAAGAAGACGAGAAACATGGAACACAGGGTGCACACGTGACATAGAAGAAGGCAAGTCCAACTTATAGGCTGTGGGATCCGTTGTCGGGATACACTCAAGCACGGTGAAGGGACCAAGGAACCGATGTCGTAGCTTGGCTGAAGGCTGGTCATATAGAGAGATGAAGTCAGAGGACAAGCGAACCTGATCTCCGACACTGAATTGCAGAGGACGGCGGTGTCGGTTGGCATATTCTGCTTGCTGAGCCTTTGAAAACTCCAACTCCCGGTTGACTGACGCTTGGACGTCCTTGAGATGACTCATATAATCAGTAGCCTCAGACGACACATCAGAGGTAACGATGAGGGCGGCTGGAGAAGCTGGATGGAAGCCATAGTTGGCATAGAATGGGGTGGTGCCATCGAGGTAGACATTGGCAAGCTGAGGAGCAGTGATGGTCTTGTTAATGCGGACAAAGATAGCCTGTTTGGTCAACATGCAAACAAAGGTAGCAATGGCATCATATGTAACTCCGTCATAGCACACGCTCCGGGGCAGATCAGTGATTAAATCAACAGATACATGACTCCAAGGGCGGGAAGGAACGTCATGTGGGCGTAGTTGACCAGGAGAGCACATGGAGCTTGGCTTGGTTCGTTGGCAAGTCGGACAGCTAGCAACATAGGACCGCACGGTGCGTGTCATACGCGGCCACCAGAACTTGTCAGCAACAGCATTCAGAGTCTTGTGAAATCCAGGGTGTCCAGCAGAAGGTACATCGTGATACTCATGCAAAATACGGAGTCGTAGCTCAGGTATATTGGGGACGCACAATCGACCCTTGAAATACCAGAGATCATTGCGTTTCTCAAGGAAAGAAGGACGCTTAGGATTTTCTGGCTGAGCATACAAAGGATCATCAGACTAGCCAAGGGCGATATCATGCTGGATGGGGTCAGAGATGATTACCTGGTGGGGCAGCAGGTCCACAATCGCGGCAAGAAAAAGACGTGAAAGCGCATCAGCTTGGTTCTCGGGTCCAGGCTTGTAAACAATGGTCATGTTCGGCTGGAACGGAGCCAGATCTTGAGACCACCTTGCTTGCCGCTTGGACAAATCACGCTGAGTGAAGAAATACTTGAGGGAGTGGTGGTCGGTGTAGAGATGGAAATGCTTGCAGCCCTCCAAGTAGTGACGGAATTTTTTGACACCGTGTACAACTGCTAGTAGCTCCTGTTCATGCACAGCGTAGTCCTTCTCAGCAGGCCTGTACTTCCTGGATTCATATGCAACTGGCTGGGGGCCTTTGCCCTGATCTTGGAGCAACACAGCTCCCACGCCTAAACCAGAGGCATCCATGTAAAGCTCAAAGGTAGCAGTCGTCCCAGTGAAGGGAATCACAAGCAATGGAGCCTGAATCAATGCTGCTTTGAGAATATGAAATGCATCCACAGCTGGCTGAGGAAGTGGGTGCGGGAAGGGCTTTGAGGTCTTGGTCAGCTCCGTCAAAGGTGCAGCTATCTTAGCATAGTCCTTGATGAAGCGCCGAGAAAATCCAGTGAAACCAAGGAAGGATCTTGTAGACTGTGAGTCATGGGGAAGACTCCAGTCAGCAACAGCAGCAATCTTCTTGGGGTCCACGCTGAGGCCGTCAGATGAAACTTGGAAGCCTAGGAAAACAGTCTTGGGCTGGGTGAAGGTGCACTTGGATATCTTGACATGAAGATTGGCAGCTGCCAGCTTCTTCAATACCAATTTAATGTGTTCCAAATGTTCCTCCTCAGTCTTGGAGTAAATAAGTATATCATCAAGGTAGACGACGACAAACTTGTCCAAATACTCCCTTAGCTCATTGTTCATAAGTCGCATAAAGGTGGCAGGAGCATTTGTAAGCCCAAAAGGCATGACCAAAAACTCAAACTGACCGTAGCGGGTCTTGAACGCTGTCTTGTGGATATCATCCGGATGCATCTTCACTTGGTGGTACCCACTCCACAAATCCAGGGATGTGAAATACTTGGCTCCATGTAACTGGTCAAGAAGTTCATCGATGCGAGGCAAGGGGTATCTGTCCTTGATAGTGATAGCATTGAGGGCACGGTAGTCAATGCAGAACCTCCATGATCCATCAGCCTTAAGGGAAAACAGAACTGGGGCACCAAAGTCAGACCTAGAAGGCCGAATCCATCCCTTAGCTAGGTAGTCCTCTAGCTGCCGTTGTAACTCCTCAAGCTCAGCAGGAGACATCCTCCATGTACGCTGTTGCGGCGGGGTAGATCCAGGCTGAAGGGGTATACGATGCAACGGTACTGTCTCGTTCAGGCCGGTAGGGGCAGCAAAATATGGCTGAAACCTTGCTAATAGGCTGTGCAACTCAGACTGTTTGGCTGGGGGAAATGCTGTGTTTACAGGCTTGAATGGGTCTGGTTCTTGTGATTGGTCTGTCGTTTCTTTGAGAATTCCTAGAAACGTACGATTACCAGGCTGGCGTAATGCCTTACGCATGCGCTTCACCTTGACCAAATTGATGCATGGGTTTGCTTGCACAGTTGAGTTGGCTTCAAGATAGAATGGAGAGATGATGGTGCGAGTAGGGTAGTCAATGTTGGGGTTCACATCTGCCAACCAAGGCATTCCTAGAATGATGTCATACTCTTGAATATCTGTGCACACAAAAGAACGGGTTGAAGTGTGCGGGCCCATGCAGAGTGTTACCTTTGGTAGCACAGTGGCTGTAGCCTGCAACATTCCATTAGCAAGGCGAATCCGCAAGGTGTCCCTCTTAGAAGTTTCCAGCTGACATGTTTGAACAAAGCGCCTTGATACGAAGTCACGCTGAGCTCCAGAGTCCAAAAGAATCTTGACAGGTAGTCCATCTAGGGTGCCATGGAAGACCAGTAGATCATGGCCATGGTTACGGGCAGCAACAGAACAGAGGTTGATGATCTTGGGCAAGTTTGGGGGTTGAGGATAATCACTCAAAGGGGAAGATGGCATAGAAGGGGAATCCAGAGTAGAAGGTGAAGGATTATCAGGGGTATCTTGGGAATAATCCACAGTTGGGGAAGAAGCATTATCTGAGTCCTTGGGATCCGAGGATAAAGAACGCCGAAAACGTCTTGGGGCAACTGGGATAATCTTGGTCCTGTGGGTGATCCGAGGAAATCTGGTACCAGCGATAATACGTTGTTCCGCAGGTGTCTTGGGCAGCGAACAAACTGCCGACTGAAACTCGGCGTCCCGGGTTGTTCCGTCCCGAGCCGAGATACTCAGTTTTTTCGGTGTGCTGGGGAAGGGCTCCTAGTCGAGGCGAACCTCTCTCATCTCACCCACACACACTCTCTCACTCACACACACACTCCCTCTCACGCCCACACACAAACTTTCTCACGCACACACTCTCTCACTCACACTCACACAAACACACACTCTCTCACACTCACACACACACTCTCACTCACACAATAACTCTCCCCCACTCTCAGATACACAAACACAACACTCTCACACTCACTCTTTCTCTCTCACACACACACACACACTCTCTATCTCACACTCACTCACACACACTCTCTTACTCTCTCTCTCTCACACTCACACAAACACACTCTCACACACACTTTCTCACTCTCTCACTCTCTCTCTCTCTCTCTCTCTCTCTCTCTCTCTCTCTCTCTCTCTCTCTCTCACACACACTCCCTCTCACGCCCTCGCACACTCTCTGTCACACTCATGCACACACTTACACTCACACACTCTCTATCTCTCTCACAAACACTCCCCCCCCCCCCCCCCCCCCCCCCCTCCACACACACACACACTCTTACACTCACAAAAACAAACTATTACACTCTCTCTTACACACACACACAAAACACACACTCTCTCTCTTATACTCACACAAACACACACACCTGTCGCGCCGCCCAATCTTCCAACCAGAACTGCCATCCATAATAGTCATCGGTCTCGCACGAGTTCGTGCTCCAGAAGTACCCCTGGCTTGTCCCACTGCAGGGCATTCGGATCGGGCCCAGCACAAGCGTGGAGTCAGGTCCTAATTTGGCAATACCACGGGAACAGGTGCGGAAGTAGTCGCCAAGGTTGAGATCTGGGGCATCAAAAAGCAGATCTCGGACCTCCTGTTGAGAGGCAGCGGGACCCCCTCCCTGGCCGCACATGTCCACTATGAACACCACTGTTGATATGAGATCGACAATGGGGCGCGGTCCAACAAAAGGTTGCGTACTTGCAACCCCAACGCTGGTGACTAAGTGAAAGTCCTCGGGTATGGAGTTCACCGTGCTTTGTGTGATCACTTCACCTGATGGGCGTAAACTGTTGCCAGAGTCCGAGGTGTCGGCGGTGGCAGCCATGCTACGTGCTACATCCTGGGCATCTAAATGGCTGACACTATTGCCAGAGTCCGAGGTGTCCGCAGTGGTGGCCATGCTAGCACTAGCTGGATCCTGGATATCTAAAGGGCTGACACTATTGCCAGAGTCTGAGGTGTCCGCAGTGGTGGCCATGCTAGCACTAGCTGGATCCTGGATATCTAAAAGGCTGACACTATTGCCAGAGTCTGAGGTGTCCGCAGTGGCGGCCATGCTAGCACTAGCTGTATCTTGAGTATCTAAAGGGCTGACACTATTGCCAGAGTCTGAGGTGTCCGCAGTGGCGACCATGTTAGCACTAGCTGGATCCTGGATATCTAAATGGCTGACACTATTGCCAGAGTCCGAGGTGTCTGCAGTGGTGACCATGCTAGCACTAGCTGGATCCTGGATATCTAAAGGGCTGACACTATTGCCAGAGTCTGAGGTGTCCGCAGTGGCGGCCATGTTAGCACTAGCTGTATCTTGAGTACCTAAAGGGCTGACACTATTGACAGAGTCTGAGGTGTTGGCAGTGGCGGCCATGCTAGCACTAGCTGTATCTTGAGTATCTAAAGGGCTGACACTTTTGCCAGAGTCTGAGGTGTCCGCAGTGGCGGCCATGTTAGCACTAGCTGGATCCTGGATATCTAAAGGGCTGACACTATTGCCAGAGTCTGAGGTGTCCGCAGTGGCAGCCATGCTAGCACTAGCTGGATCCTGGATATCAGAAAGGCTTTCTTCTTCTCTAGTGTGTCTAGCCGGCTGGGTCCACACTCGATGGTAGGATTTGACAGCTACTGAGCAGAAGCTTCTAGAAGGAGCGCTCTTGCTTCTCAGATGGCGGCGCCCCATCAATGTATCAGGGCGGCTGAGATCAGTTTGCATCAGCTTACGCCGCGCCTTGGACTCATTGGCCATATTGGTTGCCATGGTTGTAGTTGAAGTAACAGGCTGCCGGAAAAGTGGGAGGGGGGGGGAAGGGGGGGCGAGTGTGAGTGTGTGTGTGGTGTGTGACTGATTGGCACCATTGGTTGATATCGTTGTAGTTGAAGCAACAGGCTGCCGGAAAAGCGGGAGGAGGGGGAAAGGGGGTGAGTGTGAGTGTGTTTGGTGCGTGGTGTGGGACTGATTTGTTGCCATGGTGGTAGGTAAGGTAAAACGTTGCCGGAAAAGTGGTGATGGTGGTGGGGAGTGTGAGTATCTCCGTGTGTCTTGTACGTGATGCGATCACCCATCTTCATAAGGAGATTAGAAGCAGAGATTTGACAAGCTTGTTGGCATACATTCAACCTGGGGTTCAGTTCATCAATGCTTTTTTTTCAAGCCCTTCCTATCACGGTTGGGCAAGTCCCTTTAGCCTATATGGCCTACCCCTGGACTGGAACATACATACATACATATGTACACACATTCAACTGCACTCCCTACCCTCGATCAATACTCTGCTGAATTGAAGGAAATGATCAGAGCTGCAGAATCTGAATGCCTTTTGCGCGACTTGTCTCAACCAATTAAAATTGCTCGGTCTATTCTTCATGCCTCTAGTTAACAATGCCTGCTTTTTTATTTTTTAAATAAATGTAGAGCTTGTTTAGCTTCTATCCTTGTGTACCGGCTACCTTCACCCCCTTCAATCTCATAGCTTCCCTTTTCACGTACCAGCAACAGCATCAGGATTCGACTTAAGGGTGCCATGAGCAGACATTGCAAATAAGAAGTATACCAACATGAGCGTTAACATGTGTTTAGGCAGCTCCCCTGAGAGTCTATTCAGCCAAACGTAACGCAACCTAGGGCACTTTGAAGCTGACACAATCAGCTGTCCAGTACTGCTGAGCTATTTGGATGCAGCACAGTCGCTAGCTTCGGGAGACTAGAAGCTGCTCAGAAAAGCCAAAAACAAAAATCCCTGCTCTGCCCCCAGTCCCCCTCCTGGTCCCCCTCCTAGCCGCCCTCCTGGTACCCCTCCATCTCCCGTCCTGGCCACCCTCCTGAACCCCCCCTCCTGGTCCCCCACCATCTCCCCCTCCTGGCCCCCCTCCTGGTCTCCCTCCTGGCCCCCCTCCATCTCCCCATCATGGCCGCCCTCCTGGCCCCCCCTCCTGGTCCCCCTCCATCTCCCACTCATGGCCCCCCTCCTGGTCTCCCTCCTGTCCCCCTCCTGACCCTGGCCCCTACCCCTCCTTGTCCTGGCTCCCCTACAGCCCTACCTGCACCCCATGTACCTGCACCCCATGTACCTGCACCCCATGTACCTGCACCCCATGTACTTGCAATGCAGTACCAGAGCTCCAGCTCGCAGGTGGCTGCCCCCTCTCCTGGAACACAAGACGATGCATGGCGCCTGATGGCGTTCGCAGCACGTAGTCACTTGCATCATGCACAGCACTCACATCTTGACCTGCGAACTCCTTGACAGTGATGAGCAGCACACCTGGGGAGGTTGAAACATGTGTGTGAAAACGTTGTGAAAATGTTGAAAGCATGTGTGTGAAAACATTGAAAGCATGCGTGTGAAAACGTTGAAAACATGTGTTTGAAAACGTTGTGAAGAAGTTGTGAAAATATTGAAAGCATGTGTGTAAAAACTTTGTGAACAAGGTGTGAAAACGTTGCAAGCATGTGTGTGAAAACGTTGTGAAAACGTTGAAAGCATGTGAACAAGTTATATGCAGCGTCACAATCAGCGCTAAAAAATGACGAAGAGGGCTCGCAACGGAGCGACAGGGGGCAATGGTAGCGAGTTAGTTACGAGACCGTTGGCTGACGTGTCAGGCTTCGTCTCGGTCAGACGGTCACTCGCACAGACAGGCAACGGGGTGACCTTGGGGGCTCCCACCCCCTTGAAGAGGGGGCTCCGCAAACAAGTTGTGGAAATGTTGAAAACATGTATGCGGAAACGTGTGAGCCATGTTGTGGCATGCGTGTGGTTGGCCCCAGTGCAAGCAAACGGGCTGTCCCCCTCAACTGCACGCCTCATAATGAGGCGTACTATTTATTTACTTGTTGCTGCATGCGTGTAGAGATGCACTTGAGTGTAGTTTGAGTATTGGAGGATGTATGCATGTACGTATATATGAATGAATGTATTAATGAATGATGTGTGACAGTGAGTGCGGATGAGACAAAGCCCTAAATCCGTTTTGTTAGCCACCGTGTATGTTCTTAGGTTAGCCACTGTTTCAGTTTTTAGGTCAGCCTGGGTGGCTACCCCAGTCACCATCATGAACGCTCCTACACCATGTATAGTAGTGTGTGTAGTGCACCCATCACAAGGAGAAGAATACTGACCTTCTAGTGTTGTCCAATGCTGCTGCTGCTGCTGCTGGTCTGCTAGCTGACACTGTCCTCTTGGAGCGAGGAGTAACAACGTCACAAGGAGGAGGGAGGTGATGTTCTTGATCTTCCAGGCGGCCGACCCTCGCATCCTCTAATCTGGGCACAACAGATGAGAATGAGGTCGAACTTCCTGCACTATAAATCTGTGCCAGGATGATGGTTTTAAAGCCGCTCGTGGAGAATAAATCGCGAAGAGCGCATCGATAGAGGTGCACAATTTGTCGCAGCGAGCATGGCTTCGCGGCTAGGACGAAGAGCCCTTGGGAGCGCAGGTGCAGGGCTGGGCTAGGGCTGCGCTAGGGCTGGGCAGGTGCAGTATAAGTAGCGAGAGTGCGAATAGCATGGGCAAGCGAGTGTAACAAAGCGATGCATCATTCAAAATCTTGATATGGAGAAATCGAGCGGAATGGCCAGGTGCAAGTTGCGCGAGGACAGGCGTAAGTGGCACTGCTGGCAGGGAGCTCGTGACTAGCCAGTTTGACAAACTACAGCATGCAATCTAGAAGCAGAAGCTGCATTAAACTGTTGCTCTCGTCGCATCTAACCTTCGCGAATGTGCGCATTTGCATATTATACTGACCACGTGGCACAGATTGCCTTAGTCATTGGTCCAGCAATAACGAAGTGGGGGGCACCCCGGGGTACCCTGGGCCTGCTGGGGTGGGGGGGAACAAGCTTTACTCACCATTTAATCATTCAGGATGAGCATTCCTGTATATGTCCTATTGAAATCATTGCATTGGCTTAATAGTGGCATCACACATGGCTCGCGAAAGTGCGCGCCCCCGGAACATGCACAGTGTGCCTAGTGGCAAGGTAATAAATCAATGCGACGGATCTAATTGCGCACTGGCAGCTTGATGAGGAATCGACAAGGAGTTAAGATCTGTGAATGGTGGTGGTAGCAAGAAGGGACAAGGAAGTTGAGTAGGTCACTTTCGAACCGGAGGGGGCTGGATTACGACCAGGGTTGCGACCAGAGGGGAGGGGTGACACGAGGTGGGGGGCCTACGAATTAGACCTGGACTCGGCATGATAGGGTTTCAAATCCCTGAAAGGGCAACCCTCTGCTAAGAACCTTCGGATTTCCGTTTAGTCAGACCGCAATTTTTCTAGGATCAACCATCACTTTTGGGAAACTGCGCAAAGGGTGGACCTCGGAATCCCAATCCCCGCGGAGTCACCTCAGGCTACTTCGGTGTCCTCAGGTGAAATGACGTTAGACAAGCTGATCGCCGAGTTTTTTCTGCGATGCGCGAAACTGTTTTTAACTCTCGAATGGGACCACCGGCGCCTGAGATCTAGCTTGTAAAGGGGGGAGGGAAATCTGTCAGATTGTTTTGCCGTTCGGTTTCAATTGCCTGCTCTGAAGATGCGCTGGAAGTCCCGGGCGATTGCGCTGCATGGACCCCGAGCTTGGAACGCCACTTGCTCATTCTGGCGTTGTTATGCCAAGCGCAGAGATTTGGATGCCCGGATATCTGTTCGCCGGGCTCTTGGCTGGGCCGGGGCTGAGTTACTAGTACCCACATGTCCCTCTGCCTCATTACCTGCCCCTGTCCAGTCCTGCCTCCATGCTTCAGGGGCCTCTAGTTTGCTGCCTGGCCTTTCTTATCAACCCCTGTCCTTCCTACCTTTTGTTATACCACCTTGTATCTTTCATATACATCACCAACTCAGCCTGTTCACCACTTCACCCCCTCCATGTTGTAGGTGGCTCCGCTGTAGTCTGCCATCTTGGTTAGCGAAGAAAAAAGGCAGCAACTGAAAAAATGCAAATTAGCTAGTAAATTAAAAAAAAAAACGCTTCGCTTAGATATGCTGCAACTAAAAGAGAAAAGAGAGCAGCCTCGAAGTTATTACCCTCAGCAAGGCCTTCTAAGGATGAGAGTATTGCCCCGCTGCCTCTAACCAGTGCAAGCCTTGGGGATTTTCCACTGCCTAGCAACTTGACGCCTGATGGGCCAAATGCTGTGCGAGGTAAGTTTCTGAACAATTTATTGGTGACAAGTGGAATGCAATGCGATGCAATGTGATCTTGCTATGATCGGCAAAGACTGCAAGCTATTCCCACTGATGAGTATGCAACACCAGCATAGCAATGCAATTTTTATGCTACACTCCATCTGTAGGTTACTAGGTTTGAAAGATGTGACCAACACATTGTGCTAAAATATGGTTGGAAATATCTGATGAAAGATGTCAGAGGTTGGAGATATCTGATGAACTAGAAGTGAGGTTTGAAATGGTTGGTTAAATAATACATGAGGTTGGAAATATCTGAGGACATATGTCAGAGGTTGGAGCTACGGTGGTATTGCCGCATATTCTATGCCATACATTCAACGGTGATGCACCGCAGGCTGATTGCCAATAGCCAAGAGGTGTCAGATTTGCGGCTTATAGGCCAGGTCTTGCAATCGTGGAATGAGATTGTTCAAGCTGAGGCCAGGAGGCGCGGTATTACGGGTGTGGGTGCAGGAGCCCTCTTCATTAGCCCGCAAATGTTCCAAGATGCTTTGTTTCTATGCAACGGAGCTTGCCTTGTCGTGGAATGGCTGGGCATTCACATGCTTGGTGTTAGCTTCCCAGGCCCCAGTTTTACTTCAAATAAAGTTGAAAACAGCTTTAGTGAGCAACGCAACCAAGGGGCCAACAAAGCCCCCAACGCAAAGGAAGCTGGGAACACAATCACGAAGCAACGATCAATGGCGGGTATCAAGCATGCTACAAACATGCTGCCACAGCGTAACAAGCTCTCCTATGATGATGTTAAAAAATCATTTTCTGAGATGCAGGGTAGGGAGCAGTTGGGTGCACTAGCTCTTCATCCACCGTTATCAGGAGGCCCAAGTGTTTTAAGTGACACTCTTGGCAAGGCATCAACTACTACCGTACCCCCTAGGTCTGCTGAACATCCTCCATCTAAATCAAGCACAGTGGTGAACGTGATGCCACCGATGCAACACTTGCAAGGCGTGAACACACCCACACATGTCTGGTCATTGGGAGCGTTGGCCTCAAGGCACCCATCAGGTGCCCTAGCCGAGGTTAACATTGCTGAGGCTTCCCCCATCATACCTGTATCGCCAGATTTTAGCTCCTTGAAGGAGCTAGGAGCTAAGGTGCACTCGTACGTGGCATACAGCTTCTTGAAGGAGCATGCAGACGAGAGCCCCGCGCTTACGGCTCTATTGTCGTCCACCACACCAGAGCACCTAGTGGGTATCGGGAGATACGCCGCTTATGTAAACGGGCTCCTCTCCACTTGTCTGGGGCAGCAGGTGGCAGACCGTCAGAGTCAAACAGAGCCCTTAAGGAAGTGTTGGGATCTATGTTACGTGGATGAGCGTGTCAGCCGGGAATATGATAACTTCCTAAGCTTCCTTCTCCCGTCACGTGCGCCTGCTACAGAACTTCAAGCAATCGAGCGAGCCTTGGCAGGTGTTATCTTTCATGGATTGCGTCGAAGTTACATGTTCACTATGAGAATTCTGCCCCTAGCCCGGAAAAAGGCAGACAAGGAAGTTGTGGTACCCCAAGAGAAGAAGATGGAGCTAAACACCACGTCCTTGAACTACATTGCTGGTTGGGCTGCCAAGAAGTTGACAGGAGCAGGTAGCCAAGGTTCGCCTATGCGGCTACTTGCAGCGGAGCTGGTTGATACCAACCACCAAGTGGTGGGCTTGTCCCAAGAATGCTTTGATAAGCGACATGGCGGCGCAGAACCTAGCAACCAAGCTAGCACAAGTGCCAAGATCCCACTGTACCATGCCAAGCCATGCGTCGGCATTTTTTCCACCATCATGCATGGGGAGCTTGTTGCCATGGTTTCTCTTTCCTCCTTGCTGTCTGAGCGTTCACAAGTGATGCAGGTATGGGAGCATGGCTTGGAGTCCTCAGACAGTTTGTGGGAGGCATGGCACACGATGTGGCGAAATCTTTCCTTCCCCCCCGGCATCAGCGACTGCCCATTAAAGAGGATGGATGTGCTTAGGGAGCTGCAAGGCTGTTTTGTCCAACGCTTTCTGCACTGCATGGCATACGAGCTCCTTGCCCTTTGTGGGGCGGAGACTAAAGCAGCGAATAGAGTCACATTGCGTGAAAAGTCCGGTCCAACCCAGGGGTCCAAGCTTAGTTGTGCAAGTGGATCCGTCGACAGCCCCCTCAGCGGTTGTGGAGCTACTACATTCCCCGCTTGTGCAGCTGCCAGATGCAGAGCGTGTGCAACGACCTGATGCCCATGCTGCAGGGCCACAAGATGCAGAACACTTGGCGCCAGATGTTGTGACAGCACCACAACCCAAGAAGGCAGCGTACGTATGTGCGTTGTGTTTAAACTGCCCATACGATGGCGCAGTCTCCAGGGACGGAAGCAGGGCCTGTCGCCTGTGTTACAAGTGTTGTAACCAGGCGCGCAAGGACGCTGTTGGCTACACGTGCACGGCCCACAAGGGAGCTGCACGGAAGTGCTAGGTGATGATGGTTGTGGTGATGAACTGATGATGATCAAGGGATGGTGATGGTGGGGTTCAGGGTACTTCAAGCCCTTTTGAAAATGTGTTTGACTTAACAATACTCGGATATGCTGGCATGTGCCAAGTCGGCTGCTAGCAAGGCCACTCAAAATGTGGTGCTCGCTAACTAGCTCCAGATACTGCCAAAAGAAAGGAAGGGGGGAGCTGCCTACAAGCTGCAACGTGTGGCCCCAAAAATAAATTGTGTTTACATCACGGACATGTGATGAGATGGCACATGTCGATGCGATCATTTGCGATATAATGTGTCCCGAAATGAGTCTCCTTATTGCATCCAATGACATCTTTCAAGACCTGGTGGTGGCACTAGTTACAAGCTATGGTAGACTGGATTTACCACACATTTCAGTATGTGCGGGATTAGGGGACTAGTTCTGAAAACACCTGAAAACACGAAATTTATCTCTAAAATGTGAGATACGTGTAGGTGGCCCTCTGGAATATGAGTATTTTGCCCAGGCACAAGCGCGATGACGCACCTTTCTGATTGAAGTACCCAATTGATGATAATGGCATTGTTTTTGTGTGCATATCTGTTTGTTTGACAGCTTTTCAATTTAAATCCCAGACAAACTAAGTCAGCACCAGGAAACAAAATAAACTAAACCACCAGCGAAGCAAGGGATCCATAATAATGGGGAGAGAACAATGCCTCATTTGGTCTAAAACAATGGTGTAACCACTACCCCCTTTCTCTTTCCCTCCCTCCTTGCCTTGATTGAGTCCTCGCTTGCCACCCTGATTTGAGATCCCCTCCAACTGTGAGACAGCTAGCTGCCTGAATCACCGAGTGAATGGGTTGGGGAGGGGGGGGGGGGGGGGGGGGGGGGGGGGGGGAGGGTACAAGAAGCAAGCCAGGCCCATGTCTGGCGATGATCCTCAGCCCTGCCTTGGTGAGGCTGCCTCGTCTACCTGGGAAACCCACCCACCCCTGCGCGAAGACTCGCCTGTGAAGAAATGGCGCTATCTAACCAAACAAATCAAATGAGGGGCGCATGAGGCTCCTGCCTACAGCCTACGCAGTATTTGCGCAACGGCAAGTAACGGCGCGAAGCACCATGAGCCGATACGCGTTGGCTGGCCACTTTCATACCGAAACCTAGGAGGATCAGAAGGCCGGGAAATGAGTTTCTGGGGGGGAGCAAGTCGAAAGCGACGAAGTTTTGTTTGCAAGCTCGGAAAATTGAAGCTCGCGAGAAGCTGTTCCGACAGGTACCTCACCCTTTGAAACCCTATCATGCCGAGTCCAGGTCTAATTCGTAGGCCCCCCACCTCGTGTCACCCCTCCCCTCTGGTTGCGACCAGAGGGGTTGCGACCTGAGGGGTTGCGACACTTCCCCAGCCCAGGGCTTGGGGCGGGGGGGCAGGCCTGGGGGGCAGTGGGGCGTCCACAGGGGCAAACATACCCAGGCGGCGAGGTCGAGTCCCCACATAACTACCCACCCAGAAACACACATCAGGCAATACTGTGAAAGTCATGATGTGTGAAAGCCATAATCAGTTGGTAACAAAAACTGACTAGAAATTCGATTTCCTTCTTTCATAAGTACTTGGACGCAGGGTACTTCCAAGCGCACGCTTTGGCGCGCTGGCGCGCTGCCTTTTGAGCCCCACAGCGCATTTCGCGCGGTTTTTTGCAACCCCCTGTAAGCAATCATTTTTTGCGCTTTTTGCACTACAAAGCGCAGTTTTTTGTTTTCAAGTGCGCTAAAGCGCTGGCCAATTTGGTCAATGGAAGTACCCTGCTTGGACGAATTACATGTGAATTGAAGAAGAATGGTCGGATGACTCCTTCACTTGTTATGCTACTATTGTTGTCATCGCATAATATGGGTGTGTGCACTCGCGTGCAAGTGCCTGCTGGCTCTCGGCATGTCCTACCCTAGTGGCAGGCCGACGCTATCACCTAACCTGATTATGTTGACTACCCGTATCTACAGGAGCCCCCAGGCTTAAGATGTAACTAAGTTATCTACAAAAGGTTCTGGGCCCATCACTCTAACAACTGGGCCACCCCGACATACTATCTACAAAACTCCCCGCATGCTGTGGGCTAATTCTCAGTCAACAATTGCCTGGCTTAGACAATGAGACGTATCAATGCGTATTGTACATAAATTTAGACCATGGGGGTCTAAGGTGACTGTCTAAACCTAGAGATAAATTGGGGCGTTGGGACCAATCTCGGGTCCAGGGCCAGGATGACAGATTGACACTTCGCAGGGGGGCTGAGGGGCTCCTGTAAGATTTCATCATACCGGTATGCTCAAGAGTGCGGTATAGTGGTGTTTATACTTTTTGTATTTCCTGGCAAATGATTTTATTGTATGCACTGCCGAAGATGGCGAGCCCTTCTTTGTTTTTGTTTGTTTGCGTGAAAGGAATTTCACCGCAGGAGGTGGGTCTCGCGAAACAAAATAGCGGCACAGAGGATTCTGAAGTCTTTTGGCTTGTCGTGGAGACGAGGGGCAAAGGGACTGCCGGCAGTGATACAGTTGTTACACAAGTATTGAGATAACTAGCATGGCGAACTGGCCAGAACAAGTAGCGATGAGAGCCGGCGGCCCCAGGGCCACTGGTCCTACAATCCAGAGGCTCTGAGAATCTGCTACAATCTAAGCGCCCTAGCTGGCGGGCGGTACTGGCCAGCTAGCCGGCGGCAGGTCCAGAGTCGTGGACCTGGCTCGGTGAAACCATGACTGAGGTAGATATGGTACGACCAGATAGTCGTACCATTATAGATTCAGCTCGAACGGTGTTGCCACTCCTACAAAAGAGTTGGCGCAATGAGGTTTGGCGGAAGATACCGACCCACAACCAAATAAAAGTGCACCACTACCTCAAATCGGTAAACAAGCTCCCTGCCATGGTTTTTATAGGCTGACCCAACTAGAAACCCACCACGAGGGCATACATCCGACAGTACATCCCTACAAGGTTTGCTTCGGGCCAAGACACTGAAAGGCTGACGCCATGTAACCAATTGCGAGTTTCAGTAGAGTATACTACTGGTACATGCACTACACTACATGCACTAATACTGTTACATGCGTTTATACTCCTGTTACATGCACTACACTACATGTACTACACTACACTACATGCACTACACTACACTACATGCACTACACTACACTACACTACATGCACTACTACTGTTACATGCGTTTATACTACTGTTACATGCGCTACACTACATTGACTACACTACACTACACTACATGCACTACTACTGTTACATGCGTTTACACTACTGTTCCATGCGTTTATACTACTGTTACATGCGTTTATACTCCTGTTACATGCGTTTATACTCCTCTTACATGCGTTTATACTCCTGTTACATGCGTTTATACTCCTGTTACATGCGTTTATACTCCTGCACATTGCGTTTATACTAGCTGTTGCAATTGCGTTTTTATACTACTGTTTACATACATGCGTGTTAACTCCTGTACATGCGTTTAGACTACTAGACATGCGTGTATAACACTGTTACAATGGCGTTATACTCCTCTTACATGCGTTATATCTACTGTTACCTCGTTTATACTACTGTTTACATCGTGTTATACGACTGTTCATGCTTATACTACGTTACATGCTTTATACTACTGTTACATGCGTTTATTACGTCCTGATTAGACATGCGTTTATAATACTGTTTACTGCGTTTTCTACGATTGTTACATGCGTTTTATACTCCTGTTACCACATGCGTTATCCTCCTTTTCCGCGTGTATACTATTGTTACATGGCGTTTATACTACTGTATCCTGCGTGTTAATAACTCCATTTAATGCTTTTATACTATCTGTTACTGCGTTTTATACTACCTGTTACGCGTTATTTATTCCTGTACATGCGTTTTAATACTACTTGTTACATGCGTTTTATATACTACTGTTCCATGCGTTTATACTGACTGTTACTGCGGGTATACTCCTGTTCATGTCGTTTTTATATACACTGTTCATCGTTTATACTACTGTTTCATGCGATTATACTACTGTTTAGCATGCGGTTTATACACTGTTTAAATGCGGTTCTTACTCCTGTTACATGCGTTTAACTACTGTTACAAATGCTTTTATACTCCTGTTACAATGCGTTTATAGCTACTGTTACATGCTTTGATACTACGTTACATGCCGTTTATACTACTGTTACATGCGGTTTTTATCACTACTGTTAGCATTCGTTTTATACTACTGTTACATACTACATGCGTTTATTACTACTGTTACTGCGTTTATCCTATTGTTTACAACAATGCGTTTCTTATACTCCTGTTACTTGCTTTATACATCCTTTTACACGCGTTTACCTATTGTAGCATTCGTTATAACTACTGTTCCAATGCGTATACTCCATTACCAATTGGGGCTTATACTACGTTACCTGCGTTTATACTACTGGACTGCGTTATACGCCTTTACATGCGTTTATACTACTGTGACACCCTGCGTTTAACTACTGTTACACATGCGTATACTAACTGTTTACTCGTTTTACTCCTTTTAATTCGTTTATACTACGTTACCCATGCGTTTTACTACCTGTTTCAACTAACTGCGTTATACTAACTAGTTAACATTCGTTTATACTACTGTTAAATCTTTTTATACTCCTGTTACATGCGTTTATACGACTGGTCATGCGTTTATAACTACTGTTACATGCGTTATATACTACTGTTTCGTTGCGTTATTCTACTGCTACAATTCGTTTATACTGCGGTTCCACTGCGTTTATCCTCCCGTTGCACCATGCTTTTATACTACGGTTACATGCTTTATAGCTACTTTACATGACGTTTATACTCCGTTCATGCGTTTATACCCTGTTTCCATCTTTAATACTACGGTTAACACTGGCCCCGTTTATACTACGTTATCACCATGGCGTTTATACTACTTGTAACATACACGCGTTTATACTTACTGTCATGCGTTTCTACTACTGTTCCTTGCGTTTTAACTCCTTTACATGCGTTTATCTCTTGTTACATGCGTTTATATATACTACTGTTTCATGCGTTAAACTACTGTTACATTGCGTTTATTCTAGTTACAAGCGTATATACTACTGTTACATATGCGTTTATAACTACCGTCATGCTTTAGTAACTTACTGTTACATTCGTTTATACTACTGTTACATGCGTTTATAACTACTGTTGACATGCGTTTATCCTAGCTGTTACATATGCGTTTATTCTACGTTAAATGCTTGTAATACTCTGTTACATGCGTTTAATACTCACTGTTACAAAATGCGTTTATACGTTTATACTACTGTTAATGCGTTTTATTCTACTGCTACATGAGGTTATAATCCTGTACCGCCGTATCATTATCGTTGTTCTGCGTTACATCCTGGTTACATGCGTTTATCCTCCTAGACTACCATGCGTTTATACTACGGTACATGCGTGTTTATACTACTGTTTACCTCGTTTATACTACTGTACATGCAGTACAATACATGCACTACACTACACTACATGCACTACTACTGTTACATGCGTTTATACTACTGGTTCATGCGTGTCACTACTGTTTATGCGTTTTATATAATACTGTTCCTGGTTTATCTACTCTGGTTAATGCGTGTATATATCTGTACATGCGTTTTAGACTAGTAATGGTTTATACTACTGTACATGCGTTTAGAATATGTTACAGGTTTATATACTGTTAAGCGTTTATACTCCTGTTACAGCGGTATCCTTCATTTAAAATGCGTTTTATACTCCTGGTACATGCGTTATACTCCTGTTACATGCGTTTGTCCTCGGGTACATGCGTGATATACATGTTAATGCACTACAAGACATGCACTACATACACACAGGCCACTACACTCACTACATGCTACTAGTTACCTGCGTTTATACTACTGGTTACATGCGCTACACACATTGACTACACTACATTTACACTACATTCATAACTACTATTACACGCGTTTCTATCTGTTACGCGTTATTATACTGTATAGCGTTTCACTTACTGTCTGTTACATGCGTTTTATATACTATGTAGCTGCGTTTAGATCCTGTTACATGCGTTTAGACTCGTGTTACATGCGTTTTTTACTACTGTAAATGCGGTAGACTCCTGTCACATGCGTTATAATGCGGTTATACTACTGTTACATGCGTTTGACTACTGTTTTACAAAATTGCGTAAGACTACGGTTCCATGCGTTTATACATCCTGTTACAACGAATGCGTTATACTACTGTTAAAACATGCGTGTGTACTACTGTTACAACATGCGTTTATTATATATTTCTCCTGTTACTGCCGTTTAGTAACTACTGTGTACATGCGTTTATTATACTCCTGCATAATGCGTTTTTATACTACTGTTACAAACATAAAAAAAGGAGAGATTCGTTTTATAACTACTGTTACATATGCGTTTATACTCCTGTTACAAATCTTTATACTCCTGGTTACATCGTTTATAACTACTGTTACAAAATCGTTTTATACTACGACTGTGACACGCGTTAATTAAGCTACTGTGACATGCTTTAGATACTACTGTTACAATGCGTTTATACTACTGTTACAGGCGTGTATACGACTGTTACTGCGTTTATACTACGGTTACAAAAAACATGCGTTTATAATACGACTGTTTACAGCGTTTATACTACTGTTAGCATGCGTTTATAGCTCCTGTTACATGCGGTTATTATACTACTGTGTCATTACAGGCGTGTATATACGGTTTTCCAACAATTACAAAGCATGCGTTTATACTACTGTTACATGCGTTTATACTACTGTTACATGCGTTTATACTACTGTTACATGCGTTTATACTACTGTTACATGCGTTTATACTACTGTTACATGCGTTTATACTACTGTTACATGCGTTTATACTCCTGTTACATGCGTTTATACTACTGTTACATGCGTTTATACTCCTTTTTACATGCTTGTATACTACTTTACAGCAATCGTTTATACTAATGTGACAATCGTTTAGACTACTGTTCATGCGTTTATACTCCTGTTACATGCGTTTATACTCCGGTACATTCCGTTTATATAACGACTGTTACATGCGTTTTACTCCTGTTACATGCTGTAACTATTGTTAAAATGGCGTTTATAATACTGGCTACAACTTGCGTTTATACTACTGTTTACATTACATGCGTTTATACTACTGTTCAAGCGTTTAATTACTGTTAATGCGGTTATAACTACTGTTACATGCGTTTATACTACTGTTACATGCGTTTATACTACTGTTACATGCGTTTATACTACTGTTACATGCGTTTATACTACTGTTACAATGCGTGATAACCTACTGGTACATGCGTGTATACTAATGTTACAGGCGTTATCCTACTTTACATGCGTTTATACTACTGTTTACATGCGGTTATACTCCGCCTGGCATTTATGCTTTATACTACTGTTTATATCGTGTATACTACTGTTACATGCGGTTATATACTCCTGTTAATCGTTAATACTACGGGGTTACATGCGTTATAACTACTATTACAGTGCGTTAAAATACTGTTACATGCGTTTATACTACGTACATGCGTTTTATTAATACTACGTGACATGCGGTTATAATACGACGTTACATGCTTTTATACTACGTACATTGGCGTTTATATACTCTGTTACAACATGCGTTATATAACTACTGTTACATGCGTGTATATACTGTTCACAACATGCGTTGTATACTAACTGTGACATGCGTTTATGCTACTTTACAATGCGTTTTATATACTACTGTTACATGCGTTTAATACCCTGCATTATGCGGTTATACTACTGTTTATATGCGTTATATACTCCGTGTTACATCGGTTATATACCTGTTACATGCGTTTAACTACTGTTACAATGCGGTTATAACCTACTATTACATGCGTTTAATACTGTTACAACAAACATGCGTTTGATAACTACGTTACATGCGTTTAGAACTACTGTTACACAATGCGCGTTTATCCTAATGTTACATGCGTTTATACTACTGTTACAGGCGTTTAAGACGCCTGTTACATGCGTTTAGACACATGGTACATGCGTTTTATCTACCTGTTACAGCGTTTTACTACTGTAATGCGTTATACTACTGTTCATGCGTTTATACGTCCTGTACATGCTTTAATACTACTGTAACATGCGTTTAGACGACTGTTAAGACATGCGTTTATATAACTACTGTTACAATACATGCGTATTATCTACTGTTACTGCGTTTATATCTACTGTTACAGGTGCGTTTAAACTACGTTACATGCGTTTAGTACTACTGGTGTACATGCGTTTATACTTACTGTTACAATGCGTTTATACTACGGTTACATGCGTTTGATACGAACTGTACATGCGGTAACTAAAGCACTGTACAATGCGTTGATGCTACTGTTACATGCGTTTATACGACTGTGACATGCTGTTTAGGACTCCTGAATTAGGCGTTTAGTACTACTGTTACACTTGCGTTTACTCTGTTACTGCTATATACTACTGTTACTGCGTTTTTATAACTACTTTACATGCGTTTTATACTACTGGTTACATCGTTTTAAACTACTGTTACATGCGTTATACGACTGTTTTACGATGCGTTATACTACTGTTACATGCTTTATACTACGTTACATGCGTTTGAGACAACTTTTACTGCGTTAATTACTACTGTGACATGCCGGTTTGATACTCCTGTACATGCTTGATACTACGTGACATGCGTGTATACTACGGTTAAAATGCTATTATTTCTCCGTGTACTGCGTTGATACCTGTTACATGCGTTTTATACGAACGGTTACATGCGTTTATACTACTGTTACATGCGATTATAACTACGGTTACAAACATCGTTTATACTACTTTTATAAACATGCTGTAGACGACTGTGTACATGCGTTTAATTATACTACTGTTACATGCGTTTATTATAACTACTTTACAGCGTTTATACTACGTACGTGCATGCTTTATACTATAAATGTTACATGGCATTTTATACTCCTGTTACATGTTTTATACGACTCCTGTTACATCCGGGTAGATTATACTACTGTTACGTGCGTTTATAACTACTCCCTGTTACATGCGTTATTAACTACTGGTTACAAATGGCGTTTATACCTACATTTACATCGTTTTACTACTGTTTACAGGCGTTTATTATTAATTTATACTCCTGCGCATTATTCGTTTATCTACTGTTTACATGCGGTTATTAGATAGAACTATCCTGTTTACATGCGTAGAATAATACGTGTTCAAATGCGTTTATACTTAACTGTTCATGCGTTTATATACTATAACTTATACACGTTTACGAATGCGTTGGAAAAAACTACTGTTACAAACACAATTACAAACAATGCGTTTATAAGACATATATAGATGCGTTTATACTATTAGTTGTTCATGCGTGTATACTACTGTTAACATGCGTGTATACAACAACTGTTACATTCCTTTTATTTCTACTGTTTACAACAAACCGTTTTATGCTACTGTTACTGCGTTTTATCCTACTGAACCCTGCGTTTATACTACTGGTACCTGCTTTCTACTACTTTTACATGCGTTATCTACGTTACACATGCTTTATAACCCTGTTACATTCGTTTATACGACTTTTACATGCCGTGTATACACTGTTACATGCTGTATTCTCTATATTCGCCCGTACAAGCTTTATACTGCCTGCATTATGCGTTTAATACTACTGTTACATGCGTTTTATACTACTGTTACACTAGCGATTATACTCCTGGTACATGCTTTTTTTTTTTTTATTCCCTGTTTTACATGCGTGTTACTACTGTTACATGGCCGTTTAACTATGTTACATCGTTTAGAACTCCTGTTACATGCGTTTAACTACTGTTTCCAAGCGTGTATAGGCTACTGTTACTCCGGTTTATACGCTTTACATGCGTGTATACCTACTGTTACAATGCGTTTATTATACTCCTGTTACCATGTCGTTATACTACTGTTACATGCGTTTATATACTGACTGTGACATGCGTTTTATACTACTGTTACAAGCGGTTATACTCCTGTTGCATCACTCCGTTTATTATTCTAACTGTTACATGCGTTTTATTACTCCTGTTCCATGTCGTTTATACTATTTGTTACATGCGGGTAACTACTGTTAACATGCGTGTCTACTACTGTTACAATGCTTTATGCAACTGTTACATGCGTTTATACTACTGTTACATGCGTTTATACTACTGTTACATGCGTTTATACTACTGTTACATGCGTTTATACTACTGTTACATGCGTTTATACTACTGTTACATGCGTTTATACTACTGTTACATGCGTGTATACTACTGTTACATGCGTTTATTCTCCTGTTACATGCGTTTATACTCCTGCATTATGCGTTTATACTACTGTTACATGCGTTTATACTACTGTTACATGCGATTATACTACTGTTACATGCGTTTATACTACTGTTACATGCGTGTATACTACTGTTACATGCGTTTATACTGCCTGTTACATGCGTTTAATCTACGTGACATGCGTTTATACTACTGTTACTGCGTTTTCCTACTACTGTTACAATGCTTTACTCTTTACCAAATGCGTTTTTATACAACTGGTTACATGCGTTTATATACTACTGTTACTGCGTTTATTCCTATGTACATGCGTTTTATACTACTGTTACAATATGCGTTTATAACTCCAGTTACATGCGTTTTATTACTTCTGTTACACTGCGTTTATACCCTGTTACAATCGTTTATACTAATATTACATGCGTTTTGATACTACTGTTACATGCGTTATACTCCGTTACATGCGTTTATACTACTGTTACATGCGTTTATACTACTGTTACATGCCCACTCTGCCCGCAGAGGTTACGCAGACTTAAGGGGGGATTCTCTACTTATGTTGGTATCCAACATTAATACAGAAGGCTTGGGAATTGGGGGTACATACTGTCAAGCTTACATTCGACACCAAACACAAATCGTGCAAGCAATAATAATCGCATAGCAGAGCAATAGAGCATGCCTTCAATTCTCAGCACACCTTGTGGGCGAGGAGGGCGGAAGGATACATTGACTGATAATCATACTCGATAGTGAATGAAGAACAGAATCTCTGACTTGACGCCTTAAACTCAAGGTCTAAAGAGCAGGCCAGGAAACGTAGGAAGCCATACATTGCATGCATGTATGTTAGGTCCAGGGGTAGGCCAAATAGGCTAAAGGGACTTGCCCAACCGTGACTGGAAGGGCAAATAAGAAAAAGCATTGATTGACTGCCCCCCAACCAATTGTTTTATCGACATACATAAGTAGAACCAACTTGTCATGGGGGAAAGAAACTAGCTTAAAAGCTGTTGCTAACTCGAAAACCAGTTGCTATACATACCGTACTCTTGAACATGCGCTGGACAATGTTTAAATGGCGTGATGCGGTAATCAAGGAACCATTGCATCCTCAGGGATCTCAACACTTGCTGGAGTGTCCTTTGCCCTTGGTGCCTGAGACAAATAGTTTAGGCGCATCTTGGTTGAATGGCGTAATGCATTAACCAAGGAAACACCTGATACTTGGTGTCTGGGACAAATCTTGTAGGCGCCTCTTGGTTGAACCCCGTTATGCGGTGATCAAGGAACCACCATTTCCTCAGGGATCTCAACACTTGCTGGAGTGTCATTTGCCCTTGGTGCCTGAGACAAATAGTTTAGGCGCATCTCGGTTGAATGGCGTAATGCGTTAACCAAGGAACCACCTGATACTTGGTGCCTGAGACAGGCACATCTTGGTTAAATGGTACAATGCCGTGATCAAGGAGCCATCTGATACTTCAGGATGTCAACACTCTCATTGGAGTGTCCTCTGCCCCTGGTGCTTGGGAACAATATTTTAGTCACATCTCTCTGAAATCGCGTTATGCGGTGATCACGGAACCACCTTAGCCTCAGGGATTTCAATTCTTGCTGGAGTGGGGTCTGCCTCCTCTGCCCTGGGTGCCTTGGACAAGCACCTCTGCATAGAGATGGGATCCACTAGAGTGGGATCGGGTGCCTGACGAATCACGTTGAATGCCAACACCAGTGCCTCAAAGCTAGGCCTCTCAAGTGGGTTGGAGGAAATGCATTCTTTCCCTAGAGCGGCATAGGCGGGGATGACACAGTCTTCAAAGCAGAAGAGACCAGGGAAGTAGCAAGCGCTCCTGCCCGTGGGCAGCTTCCCGGCACTGAACACCAAGAGGGGGTTGGGGGGTTGGGTTGGGGTTGGGTTGGGGTTGGGCTAATTTACAGGGTTAGGGTTGGTTTAGGTTAGTTTGGGCAGGGTCAGGGTTGAGCAAATGGCGTAATGCGGGGATGATGCAGTCTTCAAAGCAGATGGGACCAGGGAAGTAGCAAGCGCTCCTACCCGCGGGCAGCTTGCCGGCTCTGAACACCAAGAGGGGGGTTGGGGTTGGGGTTGGTTTGAACAGGGTTGGGGTTGGTTTGGTTTAGGTGGTTTGGACAGGGTTGGGAAGGGTTGGGCAAATAATGTAATGCGGGGACGATGTAGTCTTCAAAGCAGATGGGACATGGGAAGTAGCAAGCGCTCCTACCCTTGGGGAGCTTGCCGGCACTGCACATAAAGAGGGGTTTTGATTTTGTTTTGGTGGTGATGATTATGATTATGATGGTGGTGGTGCTGCTGCTGATGGTGATGATGAGGTTGGTAAGGATGGTGATGACGATGAGGGTGATTATGAGGTTCGTGATGATGGTGATGCTGATGACGCGCTCCAACCCTTGGGCAGCACTGCGCTGTAAAGGAAGAGGGGGGTTGGTTGGTTTGGTGGTGGTGATGATGATGATGATGATGGTGGTGGTGATGATGATGTTAATGATGATGATGATGGTGATAATGATGATGATGGTGGTGATGATGGTGACGGTGGTGATGGTGATGATGGTGGTGATGATGATGGTGATGATGGTGGAGATGATGACGGTGGAAAGGTGATGGTGGTGGTGATTATGATGGTGATGACAGTGATGATGATGGTGACGATGGTGACGGTGGTGATGGTGATGGTGGTGATGATGATGGTGATGGTGATGATGGTGGAGATGATGATGGTGAGGAAGGTGATGATGGTGGTGATGATGATGGTGATGACGGTGATGATGATGGTGACGATGGTCACGGTGGTGATGGTGATGATGGTGGTGATGATGATGGTGATGGTGATGATGGTGGAGATGATGATGGTGAGGAAGGTGATGGTGGAGATGATGACGGTGATGACGGTGATGATTATGGTGATGACGGTGATGATGATGGTGACGATGGCATTTTTACTGGTGCCATACTTGGTTGACAGAGTCAAGGGGGACTTATGAACATCAAGAGACATTTATGTGCCAATATTTCTTGTCAAAATAAAGAGTCACATATGGATACTGCACCGAGACGTCTTTCTGCTTGAAGTTTGGGTTATAATTTGTCTGTTCAGCTACGAGTAACAGCTTCTAGGCAGCTCCCCTGACTGGCTACTGAGCCAAACCAAATGCGACCCAATGCGCCTTGAAGCATAAACAGTAATCTGTCCAGAACTGCTGAAAAACTTAGGTGTAGCTCAGCGGCTAGCTCAGGGAGCTGCCTAGAGCCTGCCTACTGCTGGGATCCGAAAAGAAAAGCTCCGGTTCAGGTCATGAATGGGCAAGAGCTTGACTAAAAAAGTCATGAGAACACTTGGTGGGGCGTGGTTCTAAGGGAGCTTGTCTTTCAAAGGTAGAGGACGGCTGGCTACCCGGCCAGGACATAGCTACCATGGCGGTTGACAGCGACCGTGAGCGCTCAGGCGCACCTGGAGGGGTTTGAACCCCGCACCTAGGTCGTCGAGATGAATGGTCAACCAGTCGACCATTAATTGAAACGGGATAAGGGCTTGAACAAATAGATTGAGATCTGCAGCCGCATACTTACGTGTTGACGAGATAGTCCCAAGCGTTGGTTCCCACCCACCAACCCACCCACCAACCCTCAAATCCACCCACCCACCCACCTACCCTCCCACACAAACACCCACCCACCCACCCACCCACACAAACACCCACCCACACAAACACATGCCCCCCCCCCCCCCCCCCCCCCAACACACACACACACATACATGCCCCCCACCCCACCCCACACACACACTGCCATACTTACGTGTTGACGAGATGGTCCCAAGCGTTGGTTCCAAAGTAAAGCTCCCACATAATGATCTGCACGGGGATAAGTGTGTGTGTGGGATGGGGATGGTGTGTGTATGTGGGGGGGATGGTTTCAGTATGTGTGTGAGTATGGGATGGGGGGTGTGGAGCGAAGTGGGCGATTGCTGTTGAAATATCAGAGCAAACATACACAATAATAATAATAATAATACAATTAAGCCAGCTACCTTTCCAGGCAAGTGGGGATGGGGATGAGGGTGGGGGTGGAGCCTTGGCACATAAATATATATATATACATATATATATATATATATATATATATATATATATACAGGGGGGGGGGGGGGGGCAGAGAGACAGATTTTGGACCGCATGTTCAATATGGTGTCCAATGCAGATGGGAGTTGGAATTGTAGATGTTTCATATAAAACGAGGGGGGAAATAAAGTTGAAAACAAGTTTTTTACCCCCCCCCCCCCTCCGAAAACCCGAGTACCTTACCCTACCCCCCTACAATGGGGGTCATTCAAAAGATCTTTTCGTGCCCATTCCAGTTATGCTCTTACATCTTTTGTAAGGTTGCTCAAACGTGATTTATCGCATAGTTAAGATTTGGGCCGCTTTGGGTGAAAAAAACTTAGGGCCCATCTAACTTTTGTACAACTTTATTTTTGCCTTTTTTTATTTTTTTAGTCTGAGGATAAGCTCTATCCAAAGCGAAGATGCCGTACAGCAGCTTTTTTCTTGCCCCCCCCCCCTATATATGTAAAGAAATCATGGTCGTGGTCGTGGTCGTGGTGGTGTCATCATCGCGTACCCACGTGCCATGGGCGTGCGAAGTGTAACCGACTTGCAACCGACTTTCCGTACACCCAAGTCTTCGCCCAGCGATTTCAATTGCCGAAACAGCAGATGCGCTAAGCTATGCGCGCGCGCTCATTTCATGTCCACAACTGCCTCCCATACTGTGACTGCAATGAATTGCAATGAAATGAGTGAGGAGATCCTCTCCTCGGAGGTCATTTGCTGACCCTCAGATCGCTTTGCATGGCGCTCGGAATAATAGTTTTCAGTGTATTGCTTCACGGAGCGACCTGCGGGCTGCGGCTCATGCTCCAGAACTTTCACTTCGGCTCATGATTCGGCTGGCCCTTGACTTTCACTTGGCTCACGCATGCGCACTTCTTTCTTCATCTCAGCATTACATTCGTCGTCGCATTATGCTATCACATCGCCTGATTCGCTATCACATCGCCTGATTCGTGATTGGAGGTAGTTCACTTCCATTCTCCAGCCTTTCTGCAGGCTCTATCGATACATTCATCTTGCTGCGAGCTAAGACACTGGCACGGCTCATGGTATCTCTGCACGATCTAAGTCCCTGCAACCCTGTGACGTTCTTCCGACGTCCGACTTCCTTCTTGCTGCGTGCTCCTTGCACCGCGTGCAGTACCTCTTCAAGATCTTCCCCCCCACCCCACACGACTCACACCCTGCAACGATCAGGTTATTTTCGCGCTGAGCTGTAGCGAGTGCGTGACAGAGTTGACCGAGCTAAGGCCCTTTCGGGAAACAGCTTGCACGCCCAACCAGGTATCTATGCGCGAAGAGGAAGCTACAGGTAAGCACCTTTGCTCTCGCGCAATTCCGATCTTTCAAGCTGAGTCTGAAACTGCGCAGACGTTTGCAATTTCCAAAAGTCTTCGCATTTCCGCGTCGTCTGACGAAACGTCCAAAAGTCTGCGCGATTTCGAACTCAGCTGGAAACATCATAATCGCTTCTGTCAAACCCATCTGCTAAAGTGGCCGAGAGAAGATCAGATTAATGGGAACGGAGAAGCAGGGAAGTGCGTGTGTGTTGGCGGGTAAAGGGGTGAGGCAAATTTGAGATTGGGCCTGGGTCGAGGTTTGGGCAGAGTGGGGACTGTGTGTGTGGGTGTGTGTGTGGGTGTGGGTGTGGGGGGGGGGGCATGGGGAGGGATTAGTGTGTGGGTAGTTGTTAGTGCTGGGGAGGGGGGGGGGGGGGGGGGCAGATGCGTCAGGATTTGAAGTGGGGGAAACATGATGACTGTGTTTATGACAGGGGTGGAGGTGAGGACATATGTGTAGCCCATTCTGTAACCCAGCCCCACGGGCACCCTATTATGATTGGGGTAGGGGTGATGTGTGTCTGTGTGGCCACCGGCCACACGAGCTACCGTACTAGTATATATATATATATATATATATATATATATATATATATATATATATATAAAATATCCACGAGACTGTACCAGTCAACCCTGAATATATATATAAATATAAAATATCCACAAGACTGTACCAGTCAACCCTGAATATCAAGTACACCTACTCACTCCAAGTGAATAGACGTTGGCCGAGTTGGCTACCCCTGGACTGTAACAACAACAAGGGTCCCTATTATTGTCTTGCAAGCGTTTTTGTGCATTGCTGACTATTGTTGCTCTTCAGAGCTTTGACTAACCATTAAGTTAACGTAATAAGTAGAGCTGCTTGCCCAACCACTACACCCGCCCAACTGCTTGCTCTTCCAATACACCCGCCCAACCACTACACCCGCCCAACAGCTTGCCCAACCACTACACCCGCCCAACTGCTTAACGTAATAAGTAACCACAACTTACACATGCCTACAACTACACCACACTCCCGGTCACAGAATGCCATTACATGCCATGCCAAATTGCCAATGCAATCAAATGCCATACCAAGGCTTGGTGATGGGTTCCAATTATGACTTTTTACAAGTAATGTAATGAAAAAATGAAAATGAAAATTTGAACATCCAAGAATTGTCACAGAATGACATCTAAAGACGTGCCCAGTGGGTATTAAGGGAACTGCCTCGTAAGTATGCGATGGACGTAATGTAATGACATACATCCCCGTTCCGACAAAGGGCTCAATGGTTGAGCTCCTAGAAAGAATGAAGAAGTTGCCGGGTTCGACCCCCCACGGGTGCGATTTAGTGTTAGCAGTCGCTGTCAACCGTCATGATAGCCATATCCAGGTAAAGTAGCAGCCCGTCCCCTACCGCCGAAAGACGGGGCTCCCTTAATACCACGCCCCACTAGGCGTTATCATTACCCTTTTAATGACATACACATGCCTACTCACCCCAAATGAGTAGACATCTGCCGATTTTGATGCCTTCCCACTCTGCAGAATCTCCGGGGCTATGTACAGGGGGGTGCCGTGATGCACCCCAGAGATGTGTGTTTGGTTGCCTTGCATTTTTGCGCTCATGCCAAAGTCCGCCACCTTGGCCGCACATTCCACAACGGCATTGCCCTCATAAACCTTAGTCTGGTACTTGAGCAGAACGTTGTCAGGCTTCAGGTCTCCATGGATGATGTTGCGGGAGTGAATATAGGACTACAAGAAGAGAGGTTGGGGGTTGGGGTTGGGATGTGTGGTTGCAAGCTAAATGAGGTGTCGAGAATAGCTGGACATTGTCAGGCTTCAGGCCATCGTGTATGATGTTGCGCAAGTGAATGTAGGACTACAATAAGAGAGGGAGAGAGATTGAGGTGAGGGCTTTGTTTGAAAACTAATATGGCTTCTTTGTCTGCCTGCTACTTTCATTTCCAGACGTTTCAAGCCATTTTTTATTTTTTATTTTTTTTGTCTGTCTTTCAGCCTGTTTTGTTGTTGTTGTACATTTGTTTGTGCATTTTCCATATGTCTTTAGTGGGCAGGTAGCCCGCCCTCCAACATCCGCTCACATCCTGTTCTGTTAGCACTTCAAGGGGTTTTCTTAACGGCCAGCAGCAGCCTCTAAGCAGCTCTCTAAGACCGACACTGGGCCCAACCCAAAGATTTCAAGAGCACTTGAAAGCTTACGGCATCAGCTTGCGGGTGAACTACGTGGCTTAAGATTTGGATGAAGAGAGAGCCCCGGGAGCTGCCTAGAAGCTTCTGCTTGTAGCTGAAAATTAAAGCTTTGCACCACCTACCAATCCAGAAGCGACATTTCCAGCTATTATCAACACCTCATCTAGCTTGCACGCCCCCCCACCCACAGCACGTACAGCACCTACCATTCCAGAGGCAACATGGCCAGCTATTCTCAACACCTCATCTAGCATGCACGCCCCCCCACCCACAGCACGTACAGCACCTACCATTCCAGAGGCAACATGGCCAGCTATTCTCAACACCTCATCTAGCTTGCAACGCTCATTTTCAGCATCCCAGTAACGCTTTTGGTCGATTGCGTCGAACATGCTTCCGGCATCGCAGTACTCCTGTGACACAAGAGGATGATGATGATGATGATGATGATGATGATGATGATGGTGATGGTGATGGTTGTGTGTGATGGTGCTGCTGCTACATGCCGCTCTTCTGTCTGTCTTATTCCGGTTCTGCGCTTTCTGCTGCTCTGCTGGTTGTTCTGGTTGGTGGTGCTGTCGTCTGGTCTTGCTCGTGCTGCTGTGCCTGCTGCTGCTGCTAATGCTGTGGTGGTTTGTGCTCTGGTGCTGGTGTGCTGGTGCTGCTGGTGGTGGTGGATGCCCTTGGTGCTGCTGCTTGTGTGGTTCGTGCTTCCTGGTGATGGTTGCTGCTAGCCCGTTGTGGTTGTGCCTGCTGGTTCTATGGTGTTGAATGGTGCTACTGGTGTTGCTGGTGCGAGGGTGTTCTGCTGGTGGTGGTTATGTGGCGCCGCTGACACCATGGCGCTGGTGCTGCTTGTGGTGGTGCTGCTGGTAGTAGTGTTTTGGTGGTGCTGCTGTTTTTCTGTTTGTTGTGCGGTGGCGCATGTGGGCTGCAGGTGGTGATTGATGTGGTTGCTGCGGGTGGGGTGATTGTGATGATGGTGGTGATGATGATGGTGGTGATGATGGTTTTGGTGATGGTGGTGGTGATGATGGTGGTGATGTCGGTTATGATGGTGGAGATGCTGGTGTTTTACCGACGGGGGCCTTGAGTTCGTGCTACATTGATAATTCAATTGTACCCCAATGATGAACTTGAACTTGGTTACATAGCTTCAGCCAGCAATTTGGCTGCTCGCCGTCTTCGGCAGTGAAACAATTATTACCAGGAAAATGTAAACACGAACAAATCACTTTTTTCTTTCTTTTTCATTTTTCTTTTCACCCCAATGATGTACAGCTGTCAGCTCCTGAGCCCTCCATCCTTGAGCCACCACCCAAGTGTAACGTGTGTATATACCCTTTGACTATCAGCATCGCAGTAAACATAGACTCAGTAAGACCACCATTATTGCTTTTTTGCTGCATTTAATCTTTTGTATTCATGATAATAATATATATAATAATAATAATCATAAATGAATAATAATAATAATAATAATAATAAAAAAGACTTGACTGGTGCCAACCTGAATGATGTACAGCTGCCAGTCCCTGAGCCCTCCACCCTTGAGTCGGCCTGTCTTTGCAGAGATTGTCTCTTCACTTTGATCCAGCGGCTTCATGTCATACGAGTATGTCGTCACGATGTTGGGGTGGTTCAACGTTGCATTGATAGCTGCCTCTTGGAGAGCAGTCTGAGATCGAAAGAGGGAACATGGGATTGAGGGGTAGAGGGGCTGGGTTTGGCTGAGTTGGGGTGGGGTGGGGGTAGGGTGAGTGTTGGGGTGGTTCAATGTGGCATTGATAGCTGCCTCTTGGAGAGCAGTCTGAGATCAAAAGAGGGAACAGGGGATTGGATTTGGGTTGGGCTGGGCTGGGCTGGGTAGGGTAGGGTGGGGGGTAGGGTGGGTGTTGGAGTGGTTCAACCTTGCATTGATAGCTGCCTCTTGGAGAGCAGTCTGAGATAAAAAAAAGAGAACAGGGGATTGAGGGGGCGGTTTGGGTTAGGCTGGGCTGAGCTGGGTAGGGTAGGGTGGGGGTAGGGTGGGTGTTGGGGTGGTTCAATGTGGCACTGATAGCTGCCTCTTGGAGAGCAGTCTGAGATCAAAAGAGGGAACAAGGGTTGAGGGGTAGAGGGGTTGGTGGGTGAGGGGAGAGGGGGTGGGTTGAGTTGGGTTGGGCTGAGGTAGGGTGGGGTTGTGGTAGGGGTTGTGGTGGTTCAACGTTGCATTGGTAGCTGCCTCCTGGAGAGCTGTCTGAGATCGAAAGAGGGGACAGGGGTTGAGGGTTGAGGGGGTTGAGGGGAGAGGGGGCGGGTTGAGTGGAGCTGGGTTGGGCTGAGGTAGGGTGGGGTTGGGGTAGGGGTTGTGGTGGTTCAACATTGCATTGGTAGCTGCCTCCTGGAGAGCAGTCTGGGATCGAAAGAGGGGACAGGGGTTGAGGGGAGAGGGGGTTGAGGGGAGAGGGGGCGGGTTGAGTGGGATCTGGGTTGGGTTAGTTTAGGTTGGGGGGTGGTGATAGGGGTGGTGGTTCAACATGGTACGGATAGCTGCCTCTTCGAGAGCAGGTTAGGGGCGGAAGAGGGGTGAGGGATGAGGGGTTGAGGGGTTTGGTTTGGGATAGGGTGGGTGCCGGGGTGGTTCAACGTTGCAATGATAGCTGCCTCTTGGACATCAGTCTAGGGTGGAAAGAGGGGACAAGGGTTGGGGGTTGGGGTTGAGGGGAGAGGGGGCGGGATTCCCCCCAACATCACGCCTAGTAATACAAGAATTATATATACAATAATTATAATACGCGTACAATAATTATTTATACACTCTATTTTATATTTTATACTATTTATGTATTTATTTGTGTCCACCTGTCTGCTTGAGTCGCCCTCAGCCCCCCGCAGGAGCTGGAAGATGACCCGCTTCACCGCCACTTCTAGACCTCTCCATGTGCCTTTGTACACCACGCCGTAGGCACCCTTGCCTAGTTGGGAGTGCACCTCCCACTGCAGTTCCTCTTCTCCTCCATGATCCGCCAACGCGTCTAGCTGCCGTTGCATGGCCAAGCGCAGATTGGCTTGTGCGCCGGACACACCACCAGCTGCCGCATGCATGGGGAAGGGGGCTGCGCCCCCTCCCGCCCGGCTAGCCGCAACCACTCCCTGAATCGCGACACTATCAACGCTGCTGCTGCCGCTAGTGGGTTGGGCCTCGTTGGGATGTGCTTGCCTATTAGTGTTGGGCTCTTCGCCCAGGTCGTCTTCCCTGAAGTGGTCAGGAGAGGGCGCTTCAGATAACAAGTGGATTGAAAAAACAAGGGAATGGATGGGAAAGAAGGGGTTGGATGGAGATCAAGGGGAGTGGGAAACAAGGGAGCCTGGGATAACAAGGGCAAGTGCTTGCCTGTTCGCGTTGGGCTCTTCGCCCAGGTCGTCTGACCTGAACGGTGGAGGAACGGTGGGGGTCTTTCAGATAAAACCTGGAAAGAAAAACAAGGGAGTGGATGGGAAAGAAGGGGCTGGTTGGAGAACACGGGGATTGGGAAACAAGGGGTTTGCTTGAGATGACAAGGGCCAGTGCTTGCCTGTTAGCGTTGGTGTCCTTGCCCAGGTCGTCTGACCTGAAGTGGTCAGGAGGGGGTCCTTCAGATAACAAGTGGATAGAAAACAAGGGAGTGGATGGGAAAGAAGGGGCTGGATGGAGAACAAGGGGAGTGGAAATAGTAGGGTGCCCTTGTGGGTCCCCTGGACGTCGGCCCTGGGGCTCGTTATAATGTTTGAGGGAACGGTGGGGGTTTGGCCACTCTTTGTTTATTGTGGACTCTCTCTTTACTCTCTGGTTACCGATGGTGTAGGTGGGGGGAAGTTAGCCTCCACTTCTATAGCCTCCACTTAAGTTTAGGGGGTGTAGGGTTCAGAGTTTAATGGTTAGGGTTTTGATTCACAGGTTTAGGGATTATGGGGTTTAGGTTCTAGGTGGGGGGTTTAGGGTCGAGGTGGGTTAATGGTTTACTTAAGTGGAGGCAAACCTCCCAATACTAACCTGAACAGTTGACACATGAGCTCTCCCATTTAGGGTTTAGGGTTTAGGGTCTAGCCGGGTTTAGGGTTTACTTCAGTGTAGGCAAACTTCCCCATACTGACCTGAACAGTTGAGACATGAGCTCTCCCGTTTCGATGCGGGCGCTGGAGGCCGGGATGATTGTAGTGCCCATGTGTGTAGTGCCTGTCATCTGGCTGCTATCTACTGTGGTGGGAGCGACCGGGGTGGCAGCACACTTTCCTTCTCCGCTGTTGGGTGAAAGCCCAAAGTCTGTGCTGCTCATCCAGGAATCTGTCTGTTTCTGCAAGGGGTTAGGTGGGGGTTTCAAATAACAAGGGGGTGTAAAAGAAGGGAGTGGATGGGAAACTAGGGGACTAAAAAACAAGGTGATGGAGGGGGAACAAGGGGGGTGCTTCAGATAACAGGGGGTGGATGGAAAAGAAGGAGATTGGAAAACAAGGGGATGGAGGGGGAACAAGGGGGTTTCTTAAGAAAACAAGGGGGGGGGGGGGGGGGCGGGGGGGGGGGGGGGGGGGGGGGGGGGGGGGGGGGATTAAAAAACAAGGGGTTGCTTAAGACAAGGGGAGGAGGATGGAAAAAAAGGAGATTGGAAAACAAGGAGGTGGATGGAGAGCAAGGGGATTCCTTCAGATAACAAAGGGTGGATGGAATAAAAGGAGATCGGAAAACATGGGGTTGGATGGAGAGCACGGGTTTTCTTAAGGAAACAGGGTGGGGGGGTTGGGGAAGGGGATTAAAAAACAAGGGGTTGCTTAAGACAAGGGGGGAGGATGGAAAAAAGGAGATCGGAAAACGAGGAGGTGGATGAAGAGCAAGAGAATTGTTTCAGATAACAAGGGGGTGGCTGGAAAACAAGGGGGTTGATTAGCAAATCAATGGGATCGATGGAGAACAAGGGGATGGAGGGAAAACAAGGGGTTGCTAAATAAAACAAGGGGTTGCTAAATAAACCAAGGGCGTGGGTGTAGAACAAGGGGATAGAAAAACAAGGGAGTAGATGGGAAACAAGGGGTTGGACGGAGAACAAGGGGATGGGGGGGAAAAGGGGTTACTGAAGAAAACAAAGGGATTGGAAAGCAAGGGATGGAAAACAGGGGGTTGGATGGAGAGAGGAGATTTCTAAAGAAAACGGGGGGGGGGGGGGGGATGGAAAAAACGGGATTAAAAACAAGGGAGTGGAGGGAGAAACAAGGGGGTCTTAAGATAACAAGGGGGGGGGATGCGGAAAACAGGGGAATAAAAACAGGGGGTTGGAAAGAAAAAGGGGGTAGAAGTAGAAAAGGGTGGAAAACGGAGCGGTGTGTTGAGAAAAACGAGGGTAGTCCGGTAATTAGATATAATATACAGACGAGCAAAGAGATGGACAAAATGGGGGAAGTGGAAGTGGATAGGGAACAGCTGGTAGCGAAGTAGTTGGCCCGATATATATATATACTAATAATATATACAATATATATATATATATTACTATATCGCAGACAGATGGCAGGACTGATTAAGTTATGACCAGGTTAGGGTGGTCTGATCAATTGATGCATGGATGCATTGATAAAGTGATGAACTCTCAAAGTCATGAACTGATCAATGGATGCATTGGTACAGTGATGGACTGATCAATTGATGTATTGATGAACTGATTAATGGGTGCATTGATAAACTGATTAATTTGTGAACTAAAGAACTGATAAACTCTTACAGTGAACTGATAAATGGATGCATTGATGAATGGATGCATTGATAAAGTGATAGGCTGAAGGTCAGGTCTCACAATGTTGTTCAAAATTCAAAATTAGTGCGCCATGCCACAGGCGTGAGGTTGAGGGAACCCTCCCGTTTGCATGCATGTGTACATCCTGGATAATAGCGACATGCGGGTTTAGGGGTTTCGCCAGACCCTTGCCGCTGGCGCTGAGCGGCCTCACAATTGTTTTAATTCATACGCAGTATGTCTTCGCCTCTTGAAGTAAGGCACTCCACAGATCACAGCCGCTGCTATAAGAGCGGCAACAACGCTAACCTGCTGGTGGCTTCTTTGACAACAATTACAACGATCCCCAAAGGCAACAGACCAAAGGGTGGAGTGTTGTGTGTGTGGGTTGGGAGGGCGTGGCCTCCATTGTTATCAATTCACATACGGTCACTGTCTTCGACGCTTAAGAGAAGGTAAGGCACCCCGCATATCACAGCTGCAGAAATAAGAGCGGCAAAACCCAACCCCCCAGCAACAATAACACCGATATCCCAAGCTGCAACAGACAAAGGGTGGAGTCGCGTATTTGTGTTTTACTGTGTGGACCATAAACTATATCCCCCCTACACACCCTCTCGCTCTCTCGCGCTCTCGCTCTATAGATATCTCGATCTCTCGCTCTCTCGCTCTCTCGCTCTTTCGATCTCTCGCTCTCTCGCTCTCTCGAACCTCTCTATCTCTGTCTACTCTCTTCTCTCTCTTCCTCTCTCCCTCTTCTCTCTCTCTTCGCCTCTATCGCTCTCTCGCTATCTCGATCTCTCGCTCTCTCTCGCTCTCTCTCGCTTCTCTCCGCTATCTATACGCTCGCTCTAGATACTCTAGCGATATTTTCTCGACTATCCTCGCTATCTAGGATATCTATCGATGATATCTAGATATATCTCGATATATAGCGAGCGCGACTGATCTCCGCGATAGAGGATCTCTATATACGATATAGATATTCTGAGAGAAGCGAGAAGAGAGAGATAGTAGAGAGAGTGAGAGAGAGGAGAGAGAGATAGAGACGGAGATATATAGCTATCTATCTCTATCTCTCCTCTTCTATCTCTCTCTCTCTCTCTCTCTCTCTCTCTCTCTCTCTCTCTCTTGCCTCTCTCTCTCTCTCTCCGTACTCTTCTCTTCTCTCTCTCTCTCTCTCTCTTCATCTCTCTATATCTCTCTTCTCTCTCCTCTCTCTTACTCTCTCCTCCTTCTGCTCTCTCTCTCTCTCTCTCTCTCTCTCTCTCTCTCTCTCTCTCTCTCTCTCTCTCTCTCTCTCTATCGCTCTATCGACTCTCTCCGCTCTCTCGATCTATCTCGCTCTCCTCGCTCTCTGCTATCTCTTCTCTCTCTCTCTCTCTTCTCTCTCTCTCTCTCTCTCTCTCTCTCTCTTCTCTCTTCTCTCTCTTCTCTCTTGCTCTCTCTCGCTCTCTCGCTCTCTCGCTCTCTCGCTCTCTCTCTCTCTCTCGCTCGCTCTCTCTCTCCTGCTCTTCTCTCTCTCTCTCTCTCTCGCCTCTCTCTCTCTCTTCTCTCTCTCTCTCTCTTCTCTATCTCTCTCTCTCTCTCTCTCTCTCTTCTCCTTCTCTATCTTCTTCTCTCTATCTCTCTCTCTCTCTTCTCTCGCTCGCTGGGCCGCTCGCTCGCGCTCTTTGTTTTTTTGCTCTCTCTAGCTCTCTCGCTCTCTCGTCTCTGCTCTTCTTCTATATATAATATATATATATATATACGCTATCTCTATCTCTTCTCTATATATATATGTATATATAACTCTATCTCTATCTCTATCTCTATCTCTATCTCTATCCTATATCTATTATCTCTATCTCTCTATCTTGCTCTCGCTCGCTCTTGCTCTCACTCTCACTCTCGCTCTCGCACACACACTCGTACACACTCCCACACACACGCGCACACACTCTCACACACACGCGCACTCGCACACACACTCTCTGCCACACGCACACACTCACACACACTCTGTCGCGCACACACACACATTACCTCGCATGCACACACATACACACACACTCTCTCTAGCACACGCGCACGCACACTGTCATACCACTCCCACACACTCACTGCCTCGCATGCACACGCACACAGTCTCGCACGCACACACATACACACACGCTCTCACACTCACACACTCTCTCTTACACACTCTCTCTCACACACACTCGCTAGCATACACACACACTCTCTAGAATACACACGCACCCATGCTGCCATGCACAGACAGAATCCAGACTACTCATGAACAGTTTGTTTCTTTGTGCATTGCGTCGCAAATCAAGCAACTCGGTGCGACCCCAGTGCAACGCGCTGCCCTCCGAACCCCGCAGGGCGAGAAGCGCGGGGGGGTCTGGGGGGGGCAGTTCTGACTAGGTTAGCCAGACCCATGTGCCGCCATGCCATGCAGTGACAAAATGGCAATGTGAGACAGAGGGATCGTTAGGTCATGTTTCCTCTTTCTCACGTCGCCATTCCGTCCCTGCTTACAACGTTACGTAACCTCGTGAGAAAGGAGTTCGAAACATAAACTCAGCAAAACAATGCTGAGTCAGGACCGCGGCACTGACTGCCTACTGTCCAGTTGTATGTATGTATGTGTGTATGTATGTATGTATGTATGTATGTATGTATGTATGTTTGTTTGTATGTTCCAGTCCAGGGGCAGGCCAAATAGGCTAAAGGGACTTACCCAACCGTATAGGAAGGGCTTAAATGAAAAAGCACTTATGAACTGAACCTCAAACAATCGGGGGCCCTGAGTTTGTGCTACAGTTGTATAACAGGAGGAGGGTTTTTGATGCACTCCCACAATCCTTGAAAACAAACATGGAGCATTGACTTGGCCTTCCATCATGTTTTTCCCCCAGACGGTATTGAAATACGCACACTCCACCCAGGGATTTGTATTTCCGCTATATATAGCGATTGCTAGTTTTGACCCCGTTTCTGTTGACCCCATAGCGAAATTATCGCTATAAAAAGTTTAAAAAACAACTTTTTGTGTGCCCTAAATGGCCCCAAAAAGCTACAATAAGCTATATAAAACGCTGTCCCTGGAGGAGGCCAAAAACCATAAAGCTAGGAAAAACTCACTTTTAGATTTGAAAACAATCACTGACTCCACCCTGTGTATGTTGCAGCTTGGGAGATCGGTGTCATTGTTGCAGGGAGTGGAACTGTCATCAACAGATCCCTTCCAACTGGACAACTTCACTCACACCCACACACCCCTCCACTCCTCACCCCCCCCCCACTCACACCCACTCCTCCCACTCCCAACCCTTCCCATCCACCCAAACCCACCAACCCCCACCACTCCCCCCTCCCCCGCCCCCACACACTCCACCCTTTGTCTGTTCAGCTTGGGAGATCCTGAGGGCTCCCGCCACCCAGAAGGGAGGGCTCTGCCAAAAACATGTTACAATTCAAATACGTAGATCTTATTCAACTGTTTGTCCAGAACCATCTGGCCTAAGCTGGGCTGGGGTCCAAAACTTAGGGTGGGTGTGTGTGGTGGTGTGTGTGTGTGTGTGGGTGGGTGTTT
>JACBWV010000469.1:667826-712433 GCA_013435795.1 Chlamydomonas sp. ICE-L | reverse complement strand
CCACGGCGCACCCGCACCCGCACCCGCACCTGCACCCCGGAAACAACCCCGACCCAGACCGCGAGTCCCATCCACCCGCCTGACCCGCACCCGCACCCGCACCAGCACCCGCAGCCCGCACCCGAACCAGCACCCGCCCGCACCTCACCCTCACCTTTACCCCACCCTCACCTACACCCCTACCTCACCCCACTTCCCACCTTCCTCCCCCCCTCCAACTATGCACCCCCCCAGCCCACCCACCCACCCCACCCACCCACCCGCACCCCACCAATCCACTCACGCCCAGTTACTTGGTAGGCTGCCTAGCAACATCGGCAACATACCCAACCTGTGGAGGCTGAGGTTGCACGCTGTATCAGTGTTGCTATCCATGAAAATCTACCCCACAAACCCACCCACACTCCACACACCCACACCCACACCCACACACCACTCTCGCCCAGTTCTCTGGAAGGCTGCCTAGAAACATTGGCGACATACCAAACCTGTGGAGGCTGAGGCTATTATGTTGTAGCAGTGTTACTATCTATGACAATCTACCCCAAACACACGCACACTCCCCACACCCACCCACAAACACACACTCCCCCCCCTTCCACACGCACACACTCCCCACACCCGCAGCCACTCACACTCCCCTCACCCACACCCACCCACCCATACACGCACACTCACACACACACTCTCCACACCCAAACCCACCCCTCCACTCATCCGCAGTTCTCTGGAAGGCTGCCTAGCAACATCGGCAACATACCAAACCTGTGGAGGCTGAGACTTTCCTACAACCACTTCAGCGGCACGCTTCCAGCATCGTTCAAGTGAGTGCTCAGCATGCATGTATTTTTATAGTCAAGGCTGGCCCAGGGCTAGGCAAAGAGGCAGTATGCATGTTTGTGTACAGTCCAGTGGTAAAAAAATAGGCTGAGGCTTGCCTACAACCACTTCAGCGGCACGCTTCCAGCATCGTTCAAGTGCTCAGCATGCATGTATTTTTTTACAGTCAAGGCTGGCCCAGGGCTAGGCAAAGAGGCAGTATGCATGTTTGTGTTCAGTCCAGGGGTAAACAAGTAGGCTGAGGCTTGCCTACAACCACTTCAGCGGCACGCTTCCATCATCGTTCAAGTGCTCAGCATGCATGTATTTTTTACAGTCAAGGCTGGCCCAGGGCTAGGCAAAGAGGCAGTATGCATGTTTGTGTTCAGTCCAGGGGTAAACAAGTAGGCTGAGGCTTGCCTACAACCACTTCAGCGGCACGCTTCCAGCATCGTTCAAGTGCTCAGCATGCATGTATTTTTTACAGTCAAGGCTGGCCCAGGGCTAGGCAAAGAGGCAGTATGCATGTTTGTGTTCAGTCCAGGGGTAAACAAGTAGGCTGAGGCTTGCCTACAACCACTTCAGCGGCACGCTTCCAGCATCGTTCAAGTGCTCAGCATGCATGTATTTTTTACAGTCAAGGCTGGCCCAGGGCTAGGCAAAGAGGCAGTATGCATGTTTGTGTTCAGTCCAGGGGTAAACAAATAGGCTACAGGGTCTTGCCTACAACCCCTTCACCGGCACACTTCCATCATCTATTAAGGGAGTACTCAGTATCAGGGTATATTTTGTCATTTTGGGTTTGGGGCAACCTGTGGAGGCTGAGGCTTGCCTACAGTCACTTCAGCCGCACGCTCCCATCATCGTTCAAGTGAGTAGGAAAGGGCAGTATGACATATGATATCATGTCATCATATGATGCCTGCAGTCTGACTAAGCCAAAGGGAGTTGCCTACAATCACGTCAGCGGCTCATAACACTTCCACCATCTATTAAGTGAGTACTCAGTGTCAGGGTACTACATTTTGTCATTTGGGGTTTGGGGCAAACTGTGGAGGCTGAGGCTGAGGCTTTTCTACAACCACTTTGGTGGCACGCTTCCAGCATCTCTAAAGTGAATTCTCCGCATGCATGTATTTTTACATCCAAGGCTGGCCCAGGGCTAGGCAAAGAGGCAGTATGCATGTTTGTGTACAGTCCAGGGGTAAACAAATAAGCCAAAGGGAGTTGCCTACAATCACTTCAGCGGCTCATAACACTTCCATCATCTTTTAAGTGAGTACTCAGTGTCAGGGTACTACATTTTGTCATTTTGGGTTTGGGGCAACCTGTGGAGGCTGAGACTGGCCAACAATCACTTCACCACCACCACCACCACCACCACCACCGCAAACACACAAATACCCCCCCCCCCCCACACACACACACACACACACACACACACACACACACAAACACACACACCTGCATCCACCACCACCACCACCACCACCACCACCACATACACACAAATACCCCCCCCCACCCCCACCCCCCCCCCCCCACACACACACACACACACACACACACACACACAAACAAACACACACACCTGCGTCCATCCGTTGTTCCACACTTCTTTTCCTAACATATGTGTTTGTCTGCCCTCGTAGGAACTTGGCAAACCAGCTCAACCAGTTGACATTGGTAAGTGCATGTTTGTATGCCTATTAACATGTATGTATGTATGTTACAGTCCAGGGGTAGGCCAAATAGGCTAAAGGGACTTGCCCAACCGTATAGGAAGGGCTTAAAAAGAACAAGCACTGATGAACTGAGCCCCAAACAATCGTTTAACCGACGGGGGCCCTGAGTTCGTGCGTCAAATGCATGCATGCCTATTCAAAGGGGGGTGGGGAGTGGGGTGGAGGGGGTGGGAGTGGGGTGGAGGGGTGGGAGGGGTGTGGAGGGGGTGGGAGTGGGGTGGAAGGAGGTTGGGAGTGGGTGGAGGGGGTGGGAGGGGTGTGGAGGGGGGTGGGAACGGGTCTGCAAGGGGGTGGGAGTGGAGTGGAGGGGGTGGGAGTGGGGTGGAGGGGGTGGGAGGGGGGGTGGAGGGGGGGGTGGAGAGGGTGGGAGGGGGTGTGGAGGGGGTGGGAGGTGGTGTGGAGGGGGGTGGGAGTGGGGTGGAGGGGGTGGGAGTGGGGTGGGAGGGGGTGGGAGTGGGGTGGGAGGGGGGTGTGGAGGGTGGGAGTGGGATGGGGGTGGGAGTGGTGGTGAGGGGGGTGGGAGTGGTGGTGGAGGGGTGTGGAGGGGTGTAGAGAGGGGTGGGAGGGGTGTAGAGACGTTGGGAGGGGGGTGTAGGAGGTGGGAGGGGTGTAGAGTGGGTGGGAGTGGGGTGGAGGGGGTGGGGATGGGAGGATGCACCAGAGGGCCCTTGCGCCTGCGCCACACGGGCACCGCTATATGTGGTAAGTGCATGCTTGTATGCATATTCAAATAGTCCCTTTCAGTGATTTACAATGGTCTAGTGGTAGACCAGATCGCGTGAGGATGAAGAGTCGGGGGTTCGACTCCCCCTTCGGTCGCTCTTGGCGTCGCAGGTCGTTGTCAACCGCGATGGTAGCGTGTCCAGTTGAGGTAGGAGACTGCACCCCACCCGCGTACGACGGGCTCCCTTAACACCACGCCCAACTAGGCGTTATCATTAACTTTTTGCCTATTCAAATGTATGCATGTTGTATGTTGTATCCCCCCCTCTCTTCTCACCGTCTAGCCGTAACTTACTTGCGACTTGCTTGATCGCGAGGTTCTCACATCATCACCAACCCTAAGTGCGCCTACTTTGCATATTGTAGGAGTGGCACCACCATTCGAACTGAATCCTCCGTGTCGCTGGTTTGTGTCGGGAGACCCACCTCCTGGGGTGGAAGTCCTTTCACAACTATACAAAAAAAACGTCGTTTCAAGCAAGACCCACATGATTCTGGATCCTGGAAACCTTGGTCGGTTGTACACCTTGCCTCACTTATCTTACTCTCAACCTGGAGACCCATGGTGCAGTGTTGATAAAATATCTGCTGTGTGAGCCGGTGCACCATGGGCAGCAGACGTCTAGGCCAGGTCTCATCAAAACTGGAGCACTCAAGGATTCACTCATTTTTGTTTGGCTCACCATGTTTTGTTCTACTTATTCAAATGTATGTATGTTGTATGTTGTATGTTGTATGTTGAATGTTTTTTGTACTTATTTACCGCCCCTCCATGGGTAGCAACTTCAGTACATCAGGCGTACTGCCAGGCGAGCAAAACGGATGCGCAAAACAGGTGCGCTACAGGCCCGAAGGGTTCGGCCTGCAAAATTGCCTGCGCCCCACGCCACCTGTATATTTCATCACGTAACGTAACGTCAAACTGATAGGCAGTCATGTCACGTCACGTCATGTCACCTCACACGCGTGTGCACACGTCACGTCACGTCACACTCAGAGGCAGTCACGTCACGTCACGTCACATCAAAATCTAAACGGGCGGTCACATCCTGGTTTCTCAGTCTAGGGGTGGCCAAAAGGCTGAAGTGACTTTCCCCAAAAGTAATGATAACGCCTGGTGGGGCGTGGTGTTCAGGGAGCCCGTCGTACGCGGGTGGGGAGCGGTCTCCTACCTCAACTGGACAAGCTATCATCGCGGTTGACGACGACCTGCAACGCCAAGAGGGACCGCAGGCGGACTATCCCAACCTTGCAAACAGGAAATGCAGGTTTAAGAACAAGCACTGGTGAACTGAACCCCAACAAATTGTAAATGACGGGCACCCGGAGTTCGTGCTATAAAGACCTTTTAAATTTCCACATGCTGCCTGTATTTGATGTTACTGTCAAGGGGTAGCCAGTTTGGCCAAGGAGACCTGCCCAGGCATTGCTTTTTCCGCTACATATAGAGATCGCTAGTTTTGACCCCGTTTCAGCCAAATTATCGCTATAAAAAGTAAAAAACGAAGTTGTTTTTCTAGTTTTGCCCTAATAGGCCCTAGAAAGCTACAATAAGGTCTAAAAGGTATAGAAAGCACTAGAGCGCTGTCCCTGGAGGAGGCCTAAAACCATAAAGCTAGGAAAACCCCACTTTCATTTGGGTAGCCAATTCTGCTAAAGAGACCTTCCCAACCTCAGACAAATAAATGAATAAATAGTATGTATTGTGACAAGGCGTGAGGTTGAGGGGGCCAGCCCTCAACCTCAGACAATCAAGACAAACTCTAGGTTGTTTACTGTCCAGGGGTAGCCACTGTGGCCAAAGAGACATGCCCAACCTCAGACAAATAAATGAATAAATAAATAAATAGTATGTCTTGTTACGAGGCGTGAGGTTGAGGGGGGCAGCCCTCAACCTCAGACAATCAAGACCAAGTATAGATGTTAAGGACAGGCTAAGTGAAATATAACTTGGCTAAGTGGTCTCCAACAAATTGTAAACCCACTCACCCACACCCACCCACACCCATCCACACCCACCTACCCGCCCATACACACCCATGCCAACCCACCCACCCATACACATCCACCCTCCCTCCCACCCACCCTCTCACCCACCCACCCACGCTCCCACGCATCCACACCCACCCACCCTACTATCCTCCCACCCTCCCACAGACGGGTCAGGTGAAATACAATTTGGCAAAGTGTTCCCCAACAAATCGGAAGTGTGATGCAGTTTTGAATCCTGCATCACACCTTGTTCCGCATCATGTACCGTATCCTGTACTGCAGCATGTATCGCATCCAAACTGAATCCAACTAGAATCATACTTGTTGAGCCTACCATACAGGCACACAAGGAGCTACCAAGCTGAATCCAACTAACCAGATTCAGACTTGCAAAGTCAGCCACCCAGGATCATGTATTGCATCATGCATCGCATCCTGTACTGCAGCATGTACAACATCATTCATTGCATCCTTGTGATGTATTTCACCCTGTACTTTATCATGTACTTTATCATGTACTGCATCATGTATTGTATCCTATATTGCATCCTCGTGATGTATTGCATCCTGTACTGCAGCACGTATTGCATCATGTACAGCAGCATGTATTGTATCCTATATTGCATCCTGTATCACATAATGTACTGCAACATGTATTGCGTCCTATATTGCATAATGTAATGCATCATGTATCGCATCCTGTATTGCATCCTGTACTGCAGCATACATCGCATCTTGTATTGCATCCTTGTGATGTATTGCATCCTGTACTGCAACATGTATTGCATCATGTACTGCAACATGTATTGCATCATGCATTGTATCCTATATTGCATCCTCGTGCTGTATTACATCCTGTACTGCAACATCAAGATGGACTGCTTGATCGTCACTATTTATATCATTACCTTCGTATCTCAATGGTTGCACTTTAGTGTTCGCGGTCGCTGACACACCCACCTACCCACCCACCCCACCTATCCCTTACCTTCCCACAACCCCTCCTACAACCACTCCTACACGACCTTATGTTCACTCTCTCCTATCCCTAGGCACACAACGACTTTGAGGGAGACCTGTTTCCCACAACCCCTCCTACACAACCCTATGTTCACTCTCTACTATCCCTAGGCACACAACGACTTTGAGGGAGACCTGTCAGCCCTTGGACCAACCAAGCTTGTCCTTGTGTCCGTCCACACCAACCCAAAGCTGTGTGGAATGGTCCCTGCATCCGTTAAATATGCAAGTGGCTACAACCCCGCAGGCACACGCCTTGGACAGCCATGTTAGGCTGACTCACTCAGTTAAGTGAGCTATCAGCTCACATCCCCACCAAGCTTGTCCTCGTGTCCGTCCACACCAACCCAAAGCTGTGTGGAATGGCCCCTGCATCCGTTAGATATACAAGTGGCTATAACCCCGCAGGCACACGCCTTGGACAGCCATGTTAGGCTGACTCACTCAGCTAAGTGAGCTATCAGCTCGCATTCCCACCAAGCTTGTCCTTGTGTCCGTCCACACCAACCCAAAGCTGTGTGGAATGGTCCCTGCATCCGTTAGATATGCAAGTGGCTACAACCCCGCAGGCACACGCCTTGGACAGCCGTGTTAGGCTGACTCACTCAGCTGAGTTAGCTATCAGCTCTTGGTACCACCAAGCTTGTCCTCGTGCCCGTTCACACCAACCCCAAGCTGTGTGGAATGGTCCGTGTGTATGTCACATATGCAAGTGGCTATAACCCCGCAGGCACACGCCTTGGACAGCCATGTTAGGCTGACTCAGCTCAGTCTGTAGCTTGGCTGAACATATTGGGATACCCCTTATATTTGAGTTTAGGGATAGCATAGAGAGGTCCACCCTTTGAAGCGAAAATCCTCCTCGAAAATTTACATTTTAAAATAGGCATGCAAAAATTACTAGATTCACCAAGCACTCTTTGTTAGGCTCGAAAACATATATAAATAATAATATGCATGTAATGTAAATCAGTAGGTGCCCCATCCGCTCTGTACCCTCCTCGAAACAATACAAAAATAGTAATAGGCATGTAATTTAAATCAGTACGTACACAATCCTCTTTGTTCGGCTATAAAACATATATAAATAATGATAGGCATGTTATGTAAATCCGTAGGTACATCATGCACTCTTTGTTCGGCTCGAAAACATGTATAAATAATAAAAGGCAGGTAATGCTAATCAGTAGGTACACCATACACCATACACTCTTTGTTCGGCTCGAAAATATATATAAATAGTAATAGGCATGATATGTTAATCAGTAGGTACATCATACACCATCCACACTTTGTTCGGCTCGACAAGTTCTAAGAGCGTGTTGCAAGCGACGCGAAAAATCGCTGTAGCACTCACCGGCAGGGAGTTTCGGAAGTAGTGGAGAAAGTAGCTACTCGTAGCCGAATAGAGCAACAAACATTGAACAACTTTTGTGAAGGATTTTGACCGCTGCGATGCTGATAACTCTAGTCATGCGCACTCCAACTATGAGCAAAAATTGTGGGTGCGTAGGTGGTCGGAATCATTCAAACGCTTCGGAACCTCGGACAAACGGACATCGGACAGACAGATAGACAGATAGACAGACGGCGGAGAGAGACACGGGGGGAACCTAGGGCTTTAGCCAGAAGGGGCTAACGCGAAAACATGTTTAAATAATAATAGGAATATAATGTTAATAAGTTGGTGCCCCATCCGCTCTGTGTCCGGCTCGAAACAATACATAAATAGTAATAGGCATGTAATTTAAATCAGTAAGTACACCATCTACTTTTTGTTCGGCTCGAAAACATATATAAATAATGATATGCATGTACCGGTAATGTAAATCAGTAGATGCCCCAGACACTCTGTTTCCGGCTCGAAAAAATATATAAATAGTAATAGGCATGTAATGTAAATCGGTTGCTTGGTGCCCATAGCTCTGCACCAAACTCCACACCCATGCCACCGTTTCCTTCAACTCCATTGTCGCGTGCAGAAGGCACATGTAACAGGCCCAACAACCTCCCCAGGGGGATGATACCCCCCCCCCCCCCCCCCCCCCCCCCCCCCCCGCCCGCCCCCCCCCGCCCTATTGTTGGCTGGCCCCAGTGATTGCAAACGGGCTGGCCCCCCACCTCAACCTCACGCCTCGTAACAAGGCGAACTATTTATTTATAGGCATGTACCCGAATGAAAAGAATCTCCAGATTTTTTGAAGAGGGATTAGCCCCATTAAAATGTCCGTCCGTTCGTCCGTGTGTCACCAACCATATTTTCAGGTTTTATGAAAAACATCAACAAATTTAAACATTCTATATTTTTGATGAATTATAAGACTTATTTATACCGGACAAATTCTCACCAGAGCACACATGAGCATCGCAATTCACGAAAAGGAGCTCAGGTTGGGCCAAAAAGCTACAATTATCAGTTAACAATTTGATTTCAGGTTGTTTTGAGCTAACATTTCAAATTTGAACCACTTAAACATGTGCGTACACATAGGTTTGGGAACAGAATTGTCGTCAAAAATTCGAGGCGAAACATGTAAGCATCACAATGGACGAAACATTCCCCTAGGGCACTTCTGCTATAATTAGCCCACGGACCCCACCTCAGGGCCGTGCGTGGGGCAGGGGCGGGGGCCACGGGGCGGGGGCGGGGGCAGGGGCGGGGGCGGGGGCCACCGGGCGGGGGCAGGGGCAAGCCACGCCACCTGCCGCTGGCCAAAAACCCGTTCAGGAGGACGGGGCATACCGTTCACGGGGGCACGGGCAACCCACGCCACCTGCCGCTGGCCAAAAACCAATACAGGAGGACGGGACATACCGTTCACGTCTGGGCTGGGCCGAAACATGCAATATCTTGTACAAATCCCGTAAAATCAACCATACACCTGATTGGCCTCATTTTTCTTGCGCCCTTCAAATTTCATCCTATTCGAATTGATACAATTTGAAGCAATGACATGCATTCAAATCACGTAAATTAAATTAAATGGAAAGGAATAAATCGAATTATAATAACACAACATTAAATACAATTCAATTTAATTAATATAATACATTGAATTAAGGATTTGAATAATTTCATTCGGGACGCGCCTCCAGGCGCCCTTAATAATATAAATCAGTTGGTGCCCCATCCACTAATTGGCTCGAAGTTGCTCACAGCCACCACCGCCACCACCACCGCCAGCAACACATAATGGCTGTGACCTTGCCGGCACAAGAAGTTGGCAAAAGCAACACAACCTTACACCACCACCACCACCACCACCACCGCCACCACCACCGCCAGCAACACCCCTTCCACACACACGCTCATCCTCCAACACCACACATACTGGCTGGGACCTTGCCGGCACAAGAAGCTGGCAACAGCAACACAAACTTGCACAGCCACCACCACCACCACCACCGCCAGCAACACCCCATATTTAGGGGTCGGCTATGTTAAATCATATTAGTGGATAAATAATAATATATAATATTACATAATATTAGTCGGACGAGCCGTCTCACCAGCATTTGGAATTTATTTGAAAAACTAATATATATTGTACATAATTGTGAACTAACAGCGCCGGAGCAGCAAGGCAGTTTTACAGCAGTGAGGGTTTAGCCAAAATAACCCACAGAACTTGGTTCAGGAGGTAACCTAAAAAGCGAAAGAAAAAGCACATGAAAGAAAGATTACAAGGGGCTCATGTCCTAGCAGTGAAACAACACATGAAAGAGCTTAACGAAAGAAATAAATATTACAAGGGGCTCATGTCCTAGCAGTGAAACAACACATGAAAGAGCTTAACGAATGAAATAAATATTACAAGGGGCTCATGTCCTAGCAGTGAAACAACACATGAAAGAGCTTAACGAAAGAAACAAATATTACAAGGGGCTCATGTGCTAGCAGTGAAACAACACATGAAAGAGCTTAACGAATGAAACAAATATTACAAGGGGCTCATGTGCTAGCAGTGAAACAACACATGAAAGAGCTTAACGAATGAAACAAATATTACAAGGGGCTGATGTCCTAGCAGTGAAACAACACATGAAAGAGCTTAACGAAAGAAACAAATATTACAAGGGGCTCATGTCCTAGCAGTGAAACAACACATGAAAGAGCTTAACGAATGAAAGAAATATTACAAGGGGCTCATGTCCTAGCAGTGAAACAACACCGCCACACCGCCCTTAAGTCGGACTCGCGAAACCACCCGCCGTTTCCCGGCAGCGGGGCTCGAACTCCGGTCGCCGAAGCCTTAACGAACAACTTATGCACTCCAGGTCCCTAGACTAAGGACGATCCAAGTTGTGCAGACCTGACCTATCCCGGTTTGGCGGATGGTTCAATGGTTGATCATTGCGCGGGACTGAAGAAGGTGATGGGTTCGAATCTCTACGGGTGCGCTTTAGTGTTCGCGGTCGCTAGTGGCACTGTCCAGGGTTCAGTAGCAGCCCGTTCTCTACCGTCGCAAGACAGGGCTCCCGTAATACCACGCCTTATCAGGCGTTATCATGAGAGTCCCGACCTGAATATGGAGTGAGTTTCAAAGGGTCGCAGTCGTCGACAACATACCATGTTATGACGAGCATTGAAAAGAAAAGAAAAGCAGTACGCCAATTCGGCGTGATTAAGGAAGCTGTCCAAAGGGGGTCCTCGGACAACACCATCAAACCGGGGGGGTGGCTAGGGGGGGCGGTACCCCCCACGATAGCCGGTGGCGGAAGAAGGAGTGTGGGACGAGTGTGTAGCAGATTCCATGCGCCGGCATTGGGTCGTAGCTTCAACTGCCTGGCAAGCTCGTCTGCACACCAGCCTCCATGTGCCACGTGTCTCCGAGTCGAAGCATTCTAGCAGAGCTTCATGACAGATCCACAACGCATCCTCGGCCAATTCCCTTTGGACCAATACATTCGCTTGGCCCGCTTGGTGTTTGCACGCCATGGTGCTGCGCTATTCTTTTCAGCCAGCCGGTGTCACGAATTAAAGCGGAGAGAAAGATTTGGCTGGCCATAATCCCGGATTTTCGGACCCTCAAATCCCGGACCTTCTTCAAAATCTTCGACCTCGTACAAACGCCCCGAGCGCCATCGAATGCGCTCAGCATTCGTATTAAAATTAATAAAAGAGGGAAGGGAAAGAAAATGCCAGAAGCCGTGTGCAAGCAGGAAATCGGGCTACCAGACTCCTGTGGGCACGTTGTGTAGTTCCTCGATCTATCGATTTTGTGCACAGCTATGCGGTACCAGGACAGATGATCAGATCCATGATGGACGATGGACGCGACGTACAACGCATATTCGTTGTAGTATAGTGTAGCCGAGTGTAGCCGGAGTGTAGCTAAGTTTTGCCACGTGTAGCCGTGCCCGTGCGCCCGCCCCCCGCCCCCGCCCCCGCCCTCTGGCACCCGCCCCCCGCCCCCCGCAAAATAATATGCATACACAGTGCATACAGGCCATGCCCTCTACTGACCGACGTACGGATTTGAGAGAGCACCTGATCATCATAACATCGTCATATACAGGCCATTGTTGAACCAAAACACGCCCGCTCTACTATATCCGGGCTTATCGATTTGGCTGGTACCCTCGCGTTCCTCAAGCCACGCCGATTGTGCTTTAGTTTCTTTTCCTTTTATCACGACTTCAGAAAACTCAGCGTGCTATTTAACAGGGAGGATTAGCTGCCTAGGTACCGTCGACCTCCCCTCTTGCCTTCATCGGATGATTCGCAACTACACCCGGCTCCAGGCCGGGTCCGCGAGGCAGAGAGGCGCATGCCTATGTGAGCGTTGGTGTGTTGATGTGTTGGGGGAGTGTTGGTGCTGGTTTTGGAGTGTTGGGGTGTTGGTGTTGGCGTTGGTGTTGGTGCCGTAATGTTAGTGTTGGTGTTGGTGCTGGTGTTGGTGTTGGTGAGTAGATGTGTTGGGGTGTTGGGGTGTTGATATCTTGGTGTGTTGATGCCTTGGGTTGGCCTAGTAATCAGACTCTACATATGCTGCTCATGTGTATGTGCGTCTTGGTGTGTCAGTGGTTTGGAGTCTGTGTAACTGTGTGTCTGTGTATGCGTGTCTTACAGTGTGCGTATATGTGTGTATATGTGTGTCTGCGAGTGTGTGTATATGTGTGTGTATGTGTGTCTGCGAGTGTGTGTATATGTGTGTGTATGTATGTATTGGAATATGTGTATGTGTGCGTATATGTGTCTTGGAATGTGTGTATATGTGTGTATGCTTGTGTATGTTTATCTCAGAGTGTGGGCACACCCATATACACCCATATACACACATATGCACACATATACATACATATGCACACATATACACACATATACACACATATACACACATATACACACATAAACACACATATGCACACTCTCCAAGACAAGGATGTAAGCTATAGTTTCACACAAACTAACTTATTAAATAATAGGGATGCTATTAAATGCATAGCAAGACTAAGTCTTGGAGCTCACAATTTGAAAGTGAGGTGTGGGGAACAGGTCGCCTTCGTGGCCGAACCCCCCTATCATGGCCCAAAGCATCTGGGACAAACTCAGACCAGACCTCCACTTGACCCCGGATCGACAAACATGCTCGGATACCTTCCATCCATCCTACATAGTTGAAGTCGGCTACTGCTCTGACACTAACCACTTGGTTAAATATGGCAAGACTAAGTCTTGGAGCTCACAATTTGAAAGTTTAATCAGATAGGAGTACCTCTTGTTCTGGTACAATTTGCAGGTGCTGTGATATAGTGGTTGATGGTAGAAGAGAGGTAGAAGATGGACATAATGTCTTTTAGAATGTCTGTTAGAATGTCTGTTAGAATGTCTGTTATAAGTTGAGGATCTATTTTTTGTCTGTTGCGAAACTAAAAATTGATCCTGGATATTATTTATTATATATTACATCAATTATTATATATCATATATTGTTTATTAGTTATTGGTTGATAAAGGCTCCAGCATGAATCTAGGAATACATCCTGATTCCTTTGAAGGATTTACATACCTTGTAAATATAATCATACATGCAAAAACGTGATAAGAATCAAACAATTAAATGAGACCATGAAAATTGAACCTGAATTGGTTGATAAAGGCTTCAGCATAAAGCTAACAATGAATCCTGATTTCTTTGAAGGATGGAAATTCCTTATAAATGCTGCAATATATGCAAAAATAAAATAAGATAAATAAGATAAAATAAAATAATAAAAACGATATATCTCGAGATACATAGAAATAAAATATGCATACAAATATGTATCTATAAATATATATGTATCTATAAATACCATACAACAATGTATGCAGAAAATAATTATTCTCATTATTTATTCGGTTATCTTCGCACAAATATAATAAATAAATGATATTCCCATATGGTACTGTGATTTAATAATATTGTATAATTAAATTATCACTGTAGCAGGAACTCAGGCCCCCCGTTGGTAAAACGATTGTATGGGTTCATATCATCAATAATGTTTATTTTTAAGCCTTCCTGTCACGGCTGGGCAAGTCTCTCTAGCCTATTTGGCCCACACCTGGACTGTAACATACACACATACTATCCAGTTGGGCAAGTCCCCTCTAGCCTATTTGGCCTACCCCTGGACTGTAACATACATACATACACACTGTCACGGTTGGGCAAGTCCCTCTAGCCTATTTGGCCTACCCCTGGACTGAAACATACATACAGACAAACTGTCATAGTTGGGCAAATCCTTCTAGCCTATTTGGCCCACACCTGGACTGAAACATGCATACTGACACGTGGTGCATGACTATTCCAGTTGGGCACGTCCCCTCTAGTCCTATTTGCCTACCCCTTGGACTGTAACATACATAACCTACACACTTGTCACGGTTGGGCAGTCCCTCTACCTAGTTGGCCCACACCTGTGAATGTTACATACACCACAATACTATCCCAGTTGGGGGCAAGTCCCCTCTAGCCGATTTTGGCCTACCCCTGGACTGTAACATACATACATACACACTGTCACGGTTGGGCAAGGCACAACCTCTAAGCCTATTTGGCCTACCCCCTGGACTGAAACATACATAACAGGACAAACTGTCATAGTTGGGGGGCAAAATCTTTCTAGGCCTATTTGGCCCACACCTGGACGGAAACATGCATACATACAACATATCCAGTTGGGGCAAGTCCCCTTTAGCCTAATTTGCCTACCACTGCTGGACTGTAACTACATACATACAAAACTGGCACCGGTTGTCGGCAAGTCCCCCATCAAGACTATTTGGCCCACCCTGGAATGACACTACACACATACTTATCCCGTTGCCGGCAAGTCCCTCAGCCTATTTTTGGCCTACCCCTGGACGTAACTTCACTATTCTACATACATTACAAACTGCCACGGTGGGCAAGTCCTTAGCCTATTGGCCTTACCCTGCGACTGAACCATACATACCCAGACAAACTGATAGTTGCACAAACATCCTTCTAGCCTATTGGCCCACAAATAGCTGAAACATGCATACATACAAAATATCCAGTGGGCAAGTCCCTTTAGCTCATTTGGCCTTACCCTGGACTGCGAATACATACATACAAACTGTCCGTTGGGCAAGTCCCTAAAAGCCTATTTGGACTACCCCTGGACTGTAACATAATTACATCAACCCACTCTGTGTCACGGTTGGGCAAGTCCCTCTAGCCTATTGGCCTACCCCTGGATGAAAACCTACATCAGACAAACTGTCAAGTTGGGCCAATTACTTCTGCCTCTTTGGCCACTACACGTGGAATGGTAACATCAACACATACTATCCAGTTGGGCAGTCACCATCCCCCCCCTAGTCCTATTTGCCCCACTGGGACCTGCCATAACATACTACACACTGTCACGGTCGCGCAAGTCCCTAAGCTATTGGCCTACAACTGGACTGTAACATACACTAAATAAACACTGGCACGGCCACGCGCGCGCAAGTCCCTCTAGCCTATTGGCCCACACCTGGAATGTACATTACTACACATACTATCCCGTTGGGCAAGTCCCTCTAGCCCTGATTTGGCCTACCCCTGGACCCTGTAACATACAACATACACCACTGGACACGGTGGGCAAGTCACTCTAGCCTATTGGCCTACCCTGGACACTGAAACATCCTACAGACCAACAACGCCTGACATAGTGGGAAATCATCTCTCAGCCTATTTGGCACCCACACCTGGACTGATAAAAATGCATACACAAATATATATCCCAGTTGGGCCAAGTACCCTCTGCCTATCGGCACTACCCCTGGACTGATAACATACATAATAACACTGTCACGGCTGGGCAAGTCCCTCTTAGCCTATTTGGCCCCCACCTGGAATGTTAATACACACCATACTATCCAGTTGGGCCAAGCTCCCCTCTCGCCTATTTGGCCTACCCAATGGACTGCCTACACAACATACATACACACTGTCACGCGGTGGGCAAGTCCCTCTCGCCCTATTGGCACTACCCCTGGACTGCAACATACAAAAACAGACTCAACCTTGTCATAGTTGGGCAACATATTTTTTATAGTCTCTATTTTGGGGGGGGGGGGGCCACACCGGACTGCACACACCCATGCCTACAACAAAATATCCAGTTGGCAGTCCCTTTAGAACCCCTATTGGGCTTACCCTGGACTGAACAACAACAACAACACTTGTAACGGTTGGGCCAAGTCCCTCAAGCCATTGGCCTACCCTAGGACTGTAACATAATAATACACACTGTCACGGGTTGGGCAAGTCCTCTAGCTATGGGCCTCACCCTGGACTGCAACCATTAAATACATAACACACTGTCACGGGTTGGGCAAGTTACTCAGCTATTTGGCCTACCCATGGACTGAAACATTACATACAGAAAACTCAGAGTTGGGAAAAATTCCTTCTAGCTATTTGGCCCACACCTGGCCTGAACATGCATCCATAAAAAGATTCCAGTTGGGGGCAAGTCCCTTTACCTATTTGGCCTACCCCTGGACTGTAACATACATACATACAAACTGTCACGGTTGGGCAAGTCCCCTCAAGCCGTATTGGCACTACCCCGAGGAATACTTAACACATTACCATACATAACCAATGGTCACGTTGGGCAAGTCCCCTCTAGCCCTACTTTGGCATACCCTGGACTGAAACACCTACATAAGCAAACTGTCATAGTTGGGCAAATCCTTCTAGCCTATTTGGCCCACACCTGGAATGTTACATACACACATACTATCCAGTTGGGCAAGTCCCCTCTAGCCTATTTGGCCTACCCCTGGACTGTAACATACATACATACACACTGTCACGGTTGGGCAAGTCCCCTCTAGCCTATTTGGCCTACCCCTGGGGCTGTAAACAACATAATACACACGGTCCGGTTGGGCAAAGTCCCTCTGCCTTTTTGGCTACCCGTGGACTGAAAACATACATACAGGACAAACTGTCAATAGTCAGGGCAAATCTTCTAGCCTAGTGGCCCAACACCTGGAATGTACCTTACACACATACTATCCAGTTGGGCAAGTCCCCTCTAGCCTATTTGGCCTACCCCTGGACTGTAACATACATACATACACACTGTCACGGGTGGCAAGCCCTCTAGCCTTTTGGCCCACACTGGAATGTTACATCCACCACATACTACCAGTGGGCAAGCCCCTATAGCATATTTGCGGATACCTGGACGATAACATAATTAAATACACACTGTCACGGTTTGGGCAAGTCCCTCATAGACTATTTGGCCTAACCTGTATGAAACATACATACAGACAAAACTGTCATAGTTGGGCAAACTCATTATGCCTAGTGGGCCCAAACCTGTGACTGAAACCTGCATACACAACATACTATCCAGTTGGGCAAGTCCCCTCTAGCCTATTTGGCCTACCCTGGATGTAACCGAAAAAAATACACACTTCACGGTCGGCAAGTCCCTCTAGCCTATTTGGCCCACCTGGAATGTACATACACACTACTATCCAGTTGGGCAGGTCCCCTAGACTATTTGGCCTCCCCTGGGACTGTAACCATACATCATACACCCTGTCCGGTTGGGCAAGTACCTATAGCCTATTTGGCCTACCCCTGGATGAAAACATTAATACAGACAACATGTCATAGTTTGGGCAAAATCTTTAGCCATTTGGCCCCACACCTGGACTGAAACATGCATACATACCAAATATCCGTTGGGCAAGTCCCCTTTTAGCCTGATGTGCCTACCCCTGGACTGTACAGACATACATACAAACTGTCACGTTTGGGCAGTCCCCGCAAGCTATTGGACACCCCTGGACTGTAACATACATAACAGACACAATGTCACGGTTGGGCCAGTCCTTAGCCTATTGGCCTACCCCTGGACTGAAACATACATACAGACAAAATGTTTCATCGTTGTGCACTCTTTCTAGCATATTTGGCCCACACTGGAATGTACATACACAACTACTATCCAGTTGGGCAGTCCCTTAGCCTATTTGGCCTACCCCTGGACTGAAACAACAGACCGGACAAACTGTCATAGTTGGCAAATCCTTCTAGCTATTTGGCCCACACCGGGAATGTTACATTACACAATTACTATACAGTGGAAAGTCACTCTAGCCTATTTGGCCTACCCCGGACTGTAACATACATCATACACACTGTAACGGTTGGGGCAAGTCCTCTAGCCTTTTGGCTACCCTTGGACTGAAAACATACATGACAGACACGTCCATATTTTGGGCAAAATCCTTCTAGCCTAATTTGGCCCACACCGGACTGGAAACATGCATACATACAAATATCCAGTTGTGTCACGTCCCTTTAGCCTATTTGGCCTACCCCTGGAACTGTACCATCATACATACAAACTGTCACGGTTTTGGGCCAACAAAAAAAAAGTCCTCAAGCCTATTTTGGCCTACCCCTGTGACGTAACATACCTACATACAACACTGTCATCACGGTTGGGCAAGTCCTCTAGGCTATTTGGCCTCCCTGCTGAAACATACTACACAACTGTCCTAGTTGGGAAATCTTCTATCCTAGTTGGCCCACACCTGGACTGAAACCATGCATACATAACAAAATAATCGCATTTGGCAAGTCCCCTTTTAGCCATTTGGCCTACCCGGGACTGTACATACATACATACACATTTAACTGTCACGGTTGGACAGTCCCCTCAAGCCTTATTTGGCCTCCCCTGGCTGTACATACATACATACCCACTGGTCACGGTTGGGTCAATCCCTCTATCCTAGTTGGCCTACCCTGGACTGAAACTACCTACAGACAAACTGTCATAGGTTGTGTGGCAATCGCTTCTATCGCCCTTTGGTCCCACACCTGGACTGAACTCATTGCCTACATACAAAACGTCAGTTGGGCAAGAAGTCCCCTTTACCTATTTGGTCCTGACCCCTGGACTGCATACATACATACAACTGTCACGGTTGGAGCAATCCCCTCAAGCCTATTTGGGCCTACCCTGGACTGTACATACATACATACACAACTGTCCAACGGTTGCAAGTCCTCTAGCCTATTTTGCCTAAACCCCTGGACTGAACATACATACAGACAACTGTCATTTTTGGCAAATCCGTCTAGCCATTTGCCACACCTGGACTGAAAACATTCATAGCATACAAAAACATCCAGTTGGGCAAGTCCCCTTTAGCCTATTTGGCCTACCCCTGGACTGTAACATACATACATACAAACTGTCACGGTTGGGCAAGTCCCCTCAAGCCTATTTGGCCTACCCCTGGACTGTAACATACATACATACACACTGTCACGGTTGGGCAAGTCCCTCTAGCCTATTTGGCCTACCCCTGGACTGAAACATACATACAGACAAACTGTCATAGTTGGGCAAATCCTTCTAGCCTATTTGGCCCACACCTGGACTGAAACATGCATACATACAAAATATCCAGTTGGGCAAGTCCCCTTTAGCCTATTTGGCCTACCCCTGGACTGTAACATACATACATACAAACTGTCACGGTTGGGCAAGTCCCCTCAAGCCTATTTGGCCTACCCCTGGACTGTAACATACATACATACACACTGTCACGGTTGGGCAAGTCCCTCTAGCCTATTTGGCCTACCCCTGGACTGAAACATACATACAGACAAACTGTCATAGTTGGGCAAATCCTTTCTAGCCTATTTGGGCCCACAACCTGGACTGAACCTGCATACATAACAATATCCAGTTGGGCAAGTCCCTTGAGCTATTTGGCACAGCCCCCTAGGACTGTAACATCATACATACAAAGCTGTCCCGGTTGGGCAAGTCCCCTCAACCGATTTGGCCTACCCCTGGACTTTAGACAATACATCAGACCGACACCTGTCCGGGTTGGGCAAGTCCCTGACCCTATTTGGCCTACACCCCTGACTGAAACATACCACGACAAACTTTCATAGTTTGGGCAATCCTTCTAGCCTTTTTGGCGCACACCTGCCTGAAACCTGCCTACATATACAAAATATCAATGGGCAAGTCCCCCCCTTTAGCCTATTTGGCCTAACCTGGAGTCTTTAAAACATCCAAAACTGTCACGGTTGGGCAAGTCCCCTCAAGCCTATTTGGCCTACCCCTGGACTGTAACATACATACATACACACTGTCACGGTTGGGCAAGTCCCTCTAGCCTATTTGGCCTACCCCTGGACTGAAACATACATACAGACAAACTGTCATAGTTGGGCAAATCCTTCTAGCCTATTTGGCCCACACCTGGACTGAAACATGCATACATACAAAATATCCAGTTGGGCAAGTCCCCTTTAGCCTATTTGGCCTACCCCTGGACTGTAACATACATACATACAAACTGTCACGGTTGGGCAAGTCCCCTCAAGCCTATTTGGCCTACCCCTGGACTGTAACATACATACATACACAACTGTCACGGTTGGGCAAGTCCCTCTAGCCTATTTGGCCTACCCCTGGACTGAAACATACATACAGACAAACTGTCATAGTTGGGCAATCCCTTCTAGCCTATTTGGCCCACACCTGGACTGAAACATGCATACATACAAATATCCAGTTGGGCAAGTCCCTTTAGCCTCTTTGGCCTACCCCTGGACTGTAACATACATACATACAACTGTCACGGTTGGGCAAGTCCCCTCAAGCCTATTTGGCCTACCCCTGGACTGTACATACATACATACGACACTGTCACGGTTGGGCAAGTCCCTCTAGCCTATTTGGCCTACCCCTGGACTGAAACATACATACAGACAAACTGTCATTAGTTGGGCAAATCCTTCTAGCCTATTTGGCCCACACTGGACTGAAACATGCATACATACAAATATCCAGTTGGGCAAGTCCCCTTAGCCTATTTGGCCTACCCCTGGACTGTAACATACATACATACAAAACTGTTCACGGGTTGGGCAAGTCCCCTCAAGCCTATTTGGCCTACCCCTGGACTGTAACATACATACAGACACACTGTCACGGTTGGGCAAGTCCCTCTAGCCTATTTGGCCTACCCCTGGACTGAAACATACATACAGACAAACTGTCATAGTTGGGCAAATCCTTCTAGCCTATTTGGCCCACACCTGGACTGAAACATGCATACATACAAAATATCAAGTTGGGCAAGTCCCCTTTAGCCTATTTGGCCTACCCCTGGACTGTAACATACATACATACAAACTGTCACGGTTGGGCAAGTCCCCTCAAGCCTATTTGGCCTACCCCTGGACTGTAACATACATACATACACACTGTCACGGTTGGGCAAGTCCCTCTAGCCTATTTGGCCTACCCCTGGACTGAAACATACATACAGACAAACTGTCATAGTTGGGCAAATCCTTCTAGCCTATTTGGCCCACACCTGGACTGAAACATGCATACATACAAAATATCCAGTTGGGCAAGTCCCCTTTAGCCTATTTGGCACACCCCTGGACTGTAACATACATACATACAAACTGTCACGGTTGGGCAAGTCCCCTCAAGCCTATTTGGCCTACCCCTGGACTGTAACATACATACAGACACACTGTCACGGTTGGGCAAGTCCCTCTAGCCTATTTGGCCTACCCCTGGACTGAAACATACATACAGACAAACTGTCATAGTTGGGCAAATCCTTCTAGCCTATTTGGCCCACACCTGGACTGAAACATGCATACATACAAAACATCCAGTTGGGCAAGTCCCCTTTAGCCTATTTGGCCTACCCCGACGTGTAAACATACATACATACAAACTGTCACGGTTGGGCAGTCCCCTCAAGCCTATTTGGCCTACCCCTGGACTGTAACATACATACATACACACTGTCACGGTTGGGCAAGTCCCTCTAGCCTATTTGGCCTACCCTGGACTGAACATACATACAGAAAACTGTCAAGTTGGGCAAATCCTTCTAGCCTATTGGCCCACACCTGGACTGAAACAGCATACAATCAAAACATCATGGGGCAAGTCCCCTTTACCTATTTGGCGCTACCCCTGGACTGTAACATACATACATACAACTGTCACGGTTGGGCAAGTCCCTCAAGCCTATTTGGGCCTACCCCTGGATGTAACAACTACATACACACGTCAACGGTTGGGCAAGTCCCTCTAGCCTATTTGGCCTACCCGGGACTGAAACATACATACAGACAACTGTCATAGGAGGCAAATCCTTCTAGCCTATTGGCCCACACCTGGACTGAAACATGCATACATACAAAAAATCCAGTGGGCAAGCTCCCTTTAGCCTATTTGCCTACCCTGGACGTAACATACATCATACAAACTGTCAACGTTTGGGCAAGTCCCCTCAAGCCTATTTGGCCACCACCTGACTGTAACAATACAGACACACTGTCACGGTTGGGCAAGTCCCCTACCTATTTGCCTACCCACTCTGGACTGAAACATCATACAGACAAACTGTCATAGTTGGGCAAATCCTCAAGCCTATTTGCCCACACCTGGACTGAAAATGCATACATACAAACACTCAGTTTGGGCAAGTCCCTTTATCCTTTTGGCCTACCCCCTGGACTGTAACATACATACATACAAAACTGTCACGGGTGGGCAGTCCCCTCAAGCCTATTTGCCTCCCCTGGACTGTAACATATACATCAACACACTGTCACGGTTTGGGGGCAAGTCCCTCGCCTATTTGGCCTACCCCTGGACTGAAACATACATACAGACAAACTGTCATAGTTGGGCAAATCCTCAGCCCATTTGGCCCACACCTGGACTGAAACAGCATACATACAAATCCAGTTGGGCAAGTCCCCTTTAGCCTATTGGCCTACCCGGACTGTAACATACATACATACAACGTCACGGTTGGGCAAGTCCCCTCAAGCCTATTTGCGCTACCTGGACTGTAACATACATACTAAACCACTGTCACGGTTGGGCAAGTCCCTCTACCTATTTGGCCTCCCTGGACTGAACATACATACAGACACAACTGTCATAGTTGGGCAATCCTTCTAGCCTATTTGGCCCACAACCTGGACTGAAACATGCATACATACAAAAATCCAGTTGGGCAAGTCCACCTTTAGCCTATTATTGGCCTAACCCTGGACTGTAACATACTACATACAAACTGTCACGGTTGGGCAAGTCCCCTAGCCTATTTGGCCTACCCCTGGACTGTAACATACATACATACACACTATACAGTTGGGCAAGTCCCTAGCCTAATTTGGCCTACCCCTGGACTGTAACATGCATACATACAAACTGTCAAGGTTGGCAAGTCCCTCTAGCCTTTTTGGCCACCCCTGACGTAACAATAATACAACAAAACTGTCACAGTTGGGCAAGTCCACCAAGCCTATTGGCCTACCCCTGGACTGTAACATACATACATACAAACTGTCCACGGTTGGGCAAGTCCCCTCTAGCCTATTGGGCCTACCGCCCTGTGACTGTAACATACTACAGACAACTGTCACCGTTGGGCAATCCCTCTACCTATTTGGCATACCTGGACTGTAACATCATACATAAAAATCCAGTTGCATGTCCCCTCTAGCCTATTTGGCCCACCCGGACTGTAAACATACATACAATACAAACGTGTCCCAAAGTTGGCAAGTCCCCTTCATAGCCGTATTTGGCCTACCCCTGCTGTACATCCATACAACAACAATAGTCCACGTTGGCAAGTCCCCTCTAGCCTATTTGGCCTACCCCCTGGACTGTAAACATACATACATACAAACTGTCACGGTTGGGCAAGTCCTCTAGCCTATTTGGCCTACCCGGACTGAAACATACATACATACAAACATTCACTGTTGGTCAAGTCCCTCTAGCCTATTGTGGCCTACCCCTGGACTGTAACAGCATACATACAAAATTCATGGGCAAGTCCCCTCTAGCCTATTTGGCCCTACCCCTGACGGTAACATACACATACATACAAACTGTCACGGTTGGGAAGTCCCTCTAGCCCTATTTGGCCTACCCCTGGACTGTAAACATACATACATGACAAACTGTCACGTTGGGCAAGTCCATCTCTAGCCTATTTGGCCTACCCCTGGACTGAACATACATACATACAAACTGCACGTTTGGGCAAGTCCTCTAGCCTATTTGGCCTACCCCTGGACTGAAACATACTACATACAACAACTGCACGGTTGGGCAAAGTCCCCTCAGCCTATTTGGCCATCCCTGGACTGTAACATACATACATACACACTGTCACGGTTGGGCCAAGTCCCTCTAAGCCGTATTTGGCCTACCCCTGGACTGTAACATACAGACAAACACTGTCACGTTGGCAGTCCCTCTAGCCTATTTGTCCTCCCCTGGACGACAACATAACATACAAAACTGTCAGTTTGGGCAAGTCCTCTAGCCTATGTTGGCCCACCCTGGACGTAAACATACAACATACAACTTCCGTTGGGCAAGTCCCCTCCTATTTGGCCTACCCCTGACTGTAACATACAACATACAAACGGTCACGTTGGGCAAGTCCCTCTAGCCTATTTGGCCTAACCCCTGGACTGTATGTACTCCATCCAGCCATCCATCCAATTAGCCATCCCATCCATCCATCCATCCATCATCCATCAACCATCCATTCATCATCAATCCATCCATGGCATCCTGCAGCCCATGCAGCCAGGCATCAAGCCATCATCCTCCGGCATCCATGCATCCAGGCATCCATGCATCCATGCATCCATGCATCCATGCTCACCATCCCACCATCCTCAATCCAGCCAGCCAGCCACCATCGCATCCATCCATCCCAGCATCCATCAATATCCATCCATCATGCATCCATGCATCCAAATGCATCCATGCAATCCATAATACATACATACATACAGACATACAGTCATACATACATACATACATACATACATACATACTACATCGACAGACATACATACAATACATACATAACAGACATCATCATACATACATACATAAATACATACATACATACATACATACATACATACATACAAACATACTACATACATACATACATACATACATACATACATACATACATACAGACTACATACACATACTACATACATACATACATAAACATACATACATACTACATACATGCAGGCATGCATGCTCATACATACATACTACATACAAACTACATACATACATAACATGCATGATCATGCATCATGCATGCATGCATGCATCATACAGACATACATACATAAATACTACTAATACATGCATGCGGCAGGCATGCATCATGCATAAAGCATACATACATACAACATCATGCAGGGCTGCAGCATGCCAATACATAAAGATACATACATACATACAGAATACCTACAATATAATACATACAGACTACATCAGAATAAGACATACTACATACATACATATACATACATACATACATACATACATACAAGCTGTCATAGTTGGGCAAATCCCTCTAGCCTATTATGCCTACCCCTTGACTGTAATGTGCATTATAGTAAGTTTACAGTTTAAGTGTGCTGTGTATGCATGTGTGTGTTTGAGTGTGTGTGTTTGAGTTCGTGCTAGTGTGTGTGTGTTAGTGTGTGTGTGTTTGAGTGTGTGTGTTAGTGTGCGTGTGTTTGAGTGTGTGTGTTTAAGTGAACCGTGTGTGTGTTTGAGTGCATGTGTTAGTGTGCATTCGTTTGAGTGTGTGTGTGTTTAAGTGTACCGTGTGCGTGTTTGAGTGTGTGTGTTTATAGACGGTGTTTGCGCGTGGGTGGTTCGTGTGGCTGTGGTTTTGACTGGTGTGTGTGTGTGGGTCCTTGTACACCGTGTTGGTGTGGACGTGTGTGCCAGCAGTGATAGTTGCATTTATTTCAGTATGTGGCCATACAGATGGGGACAAGCCTATGTGTGTGATTAGTAGGGGGGGGATAAAACCCATGCTCCACGCGACCCCCCCCCACCCATCCCCACACCCCCCCACCGCCCCCCCCCTCAACCCACCCTACCCACACCACACCACCCCTCCACACAGCCCACACCCCGCACCTCCAACCACCCGCCCATGCCCCCCCCACCCCCCCCCCCACACACACACCCCTCCACCCACCCACCCAGCCCCCCACCCATCACCACCATTCACACAAACAAACACACACAATCACCACCCCACACACCACGCCCACACCACTCACCACGCGCACCTGTTTTGTTTCGCTCACACGCACCCACGCCCGAATCACCCACGCACACCCACCGACTTATCCACCCCCACCACACCCTTCCTCCCACCCCACTCACCCACCCACCTACCCGCCCTCGCACCCGCCCTCTCACCCACCTCACTCACACCCCACATACCTCCAACCCACCCACCCACCGATCCCACCCAACCACCCTCACCACCCCACCCCAAACCCTCACCCAACCACCCACACATCGCACACCCCCCCACACCTCCCTCCCTCCCTCCGTCAACCCACCCTCTCACGCCACCCACACACACCCAACATCCACACACACCCAGCTTACCCACCTACACACCTACCACCCTCCACCATCCCTCCCCACCCTACCCACCAATCCACCAACCCACCTACCCACCCATGCCTCTCACCCACCTACCCACCCCGCCGCTCACCCACCGACCCAACCTCCCTCCCAACCACCCACCCCACACACCAACCATCCTACCACCCTCCACCCTCCCCCCACCCACCCATCCACACCCACCCACACACCTCCCACCCACCTCTCCCCACCCAACCACAACCCATCCATCCACACCACCCAGCCACCCAGCCACACCCACGCACCCTCCAAACCACCCGCCCATCCCCCCCCCCCCCCCCCCCCTTCAAAACACACACACACCCTCCAACCCACCCCACCCACCCTCCACTCATCCACCCAGTCACCCACACAAACACACCACTCCCCCCACACGCACACACGCAACACACCCACTCACACCACGCGCCTTCGCGCAACAACGCACCCACTCACATTACTCACCCAACAACCCATCCTACTTATCCACCACCACCGCACCCCGGCTCCCCCCCTCACCCACCCACCTAACCCCACGCTCACGCCCCTCCCCTCACACAACATCCACTCCCTCCCACCCAACCACCACCGATCCACACCAACCACCCGCCCACCCACCCCACCACTTCACCCACCCACCCACACATCCACACACACCACCCTCCCTCCGCTCCCTCCCTCCAACCCACCCTCGCACCACCCACACACACACACCCAATCCACACACCAACACCCCCTCTTACCCACCTACCCACCCTCGCACCAGCCCCCCACCTACCCACCATCCACCCACCACCTACCCAACCCTCCGCGTCACCCACTACCCACCCATCCGCTCACCCCCTACCCACCTCCCTCCCAACCACCCAACCACCCAACCCACCCATCCTTAACAAACCCTCCCACACCCCGACACCCACCATCCACACCCACCCACCCTCCCACCGCCACCACCCACACTCTTCCCACCCAACCACACCCATCCATCCACACCCACCAGCCACCCAGACAACCACGCACCCCCTCACAAACCAACCGCGCCATGCCCCCCCCCCCCCCCCCGCACGCCCCACCCCCCCCCCCCCACACACCCTCCAACCCACCCACCCACCCATCCACCCGATTCACCCACCAAACAACACACACACTCACCCCCACACACACACACGCACACACCCACTCACACACGCGCCTTCGCTCACACGCACCCACGCACTTACTCACCCACTCACCCACCACTTATACCCCCCGAGCCACCCTTCCTCCCACCCTCACCCACCCACCTACCCGCCCTCTCACCCGCCCTCTCACCCACCCATCCACTCCCACCCACCCACCTAAGCCACAACCCACCAACCGCCACCACACCACAACCCACTCACCCACCACCTCACACATCCACACCCACCCACCCTCCCTCCCGCCTCCCGCCAACCCAACCTCGTCACCCAACCCACAACCCATCCCATACACACCAAACCCTCTAACCCCCTACCCACCCTCCCACCAAGCCCTCCACCCTACCCACCCATCACCCACCCCCTACCCACCCATCCTCTCAACCCAACCACCTACCCACCCATCCGCTCAACCCACCTACCCAACCTCCTCCCAACCACCCCCCACCCACCCGACCATCAATAACCTACAACCCTCCCACCCTCCCCTCCCCACCCACCCCACACCACCCACCCACCCACCCACCCCTTTTCCACCCAACCACAACCCTCCATCCACACCCCCCATCCACCCAGCCACAACCCACGCACCTCCAAACCACCCCCCATCCCCCCCACCCCCCCCCACAACCGCCCACCCACCACCCCACCATCCACCCTCCACCCATGCACCCACCAAACCAACCTCACCCCCACACACACACACGCACACACCCACTGCCACACGCGCCTTCGAGCACAACGCACCACGCACTTCCACACACTCACATCCACCTACTTATCCACCCCCCACACACCCTTCCTCCCACCTCCCCCACCCCCTACCCGCCCTCTAACCCCGCCCTCTCACCCACCCATCCACTCCACCCACCCCAACTATCCACACTTAAACCCCTCCCAACCTCACCACCCACCCATCACCCACCGCACCCACGACATCCTACACCCAACCACCCTCCCTCCCCTCCCTCGCCTCCGAACCCACCTCGCACCCACCCCCACAACACAACCCATCCACAACACCCCCTCTTACCCACTTACCACCCTCCCACCATCCCCTCCCACCCTACCCACCCATCCACCCACCCCCCCCCCACCCCTCACACCCATCCTCTCAACCCACCTACCACCCATCCTCCACCCAGCCTACGCAACCTCCGCTCCCAACCCACCCACCCACCCACCACCCAGCCTACCACCCCCCCACCTCCCTCCCACACAACCCTCACACCCACCCACCCTCCCACCCACCCTCGCCCCACCCAACCACACACATCATCCCACAACCAACCTCCACCCAGCCCACCCCTACCCTCCAACCACCCCCGCATTTGGCCCCCCCCCCCGCCACCCCCTTCACACACACACACAACCTCCAACCAACACACCACCCATCACCCATCCACCCATTCACCCACGCAAACACACACACCACCCGCCCCCCCACACACACGCACACCACAATCACCACACGCGCCGTCCTCACCCACCCAACGCACTTACTCACCCACCACCCACCTACTTATCCAACCCCACCCACCCTCCTCCCACCCTCAACCCACCCACCTACCCGCCATCTCACCCGCCTCTCACCCACCCATCACTCCCACCACCCACCCACCTATCCACACACACACACAACCTCCCACGCCAACACCCAAACCCACGCACCACCACCACACATCCCACCCAGCCCACCCATCCCTCCCCCCTCCCTCCAACCCACCCCTCTTCACCCACCCACACAACACACACCCATCCACACACACACACCCTCTTACCCACATACCCACCCTCCCACCATCCCTCCACCCTAACCCACCCATCCGACCCCACCCACCTACCACAGCATCCTCTCACCCCCGACCCACCCATCCGCACCCACCTACCACTCACTCCCACCACCCACCCACCCACCCACCCACCCATCCTACCAACCCTCCCACCCATCCCCCTCCCACCCACCGCATCCAACACCCACCCACCTCCCACCCACCCTTGCCCCACCCCAACCACACACATCCATCCACAAACCCACCCCCAGCACCCAGCCACACCACCGCCCCCCCAAACCAACCCGCCAGCCCCCACCCCCGCCCCCCCCCCCCCCCACACAACACCCTCACCCACCCACCCCCCTCCACCCATCCACACATTCACCCACACAACACACACACTCACACACCCCCCATACACACGCCACACACGCCACTCACACACCGCCTTCTCTCACAACGCACGCCACGCACTTACTCACCCACTCACACCTACTATCCACCCCCACGCCACCCTCCCTCCCACCCTCAGCCCCCAACCGACCCGCACCCGCCCGCTCACCCGCCCTCGCACGCTCACCCACCCAGCCACTCCCAACCCACCCACCCAACCTAGCCACAACCCAACCACCCTCCCCCACACCCCCAACCCACTCACCCACCCACCCACACATCCACACCCAACCCACCCTCCCTCCCTCCCTCCCTCCAACCCACCCGCTCACCCACCCACAACACACACACCCAACCCACACACAACCCTCTTACCCACCTACCCACCCTCCCACCGATCCCTCCCACCCTACCCACCCATCCACCCACCCCCTACCCACCCATCCCGCACCCACCTACCCACCCATCCTCTCACCCACCAAACCCAACTCCCGCCCACCCACCCACCCACCCAACCACCCAGCCTACAACCCTCCCACGCCTCCCTCCCACCCACCCATCCACACACAACCCACCCTCCACCCACCACCCTCGCACCCCAACCAACACAACCCTCCCATCACCCCACCCATCCACACAGCCCAACACCCACGCAGCCCTCCAAACCACCCGCCCATGCCCACCCCCCCCCCCCCCCCCCCCCCCCACCACCACACACACACACTCCAACCCACCCCCCCCACATCCCACCCATCCACTGCCATTCCCCAAACAAAACACACACGACTCACCCCCACACACACAACTCACAAACCACAATCACAACGCGCCTTCGCTAACCAAGCACCCACGCACTTACTCACCCACTCAACCCCCTACTTATCCAACCCCCACCCAAACCATTCCTCAACACCCTCACCCCACCCACTACCCCTCCCTCCACCCGCCCTCTCACACACCCAATCCACCCCCACCCACCAACCACCTATCCACACCCAACCACCCTCCCACCCCACCCCAACCCACTCACCCCACCCACCACCATCCACACCCAACCCACCCTCCCTCCCTCCCTCCCTCCAAACCCACCCTCTCCCCAACCACACACACACGACCCATCCACCACACAACACCCTCTTACCCACCTACCCCAGCCCTCCAACCATCCCTCCACCCTACCAGCCCATCCACCCAGCCCACATACCTACCCACCCTCATCTCACCCACCTACACACACCCATCCTCTCACCCACCTAACCAACTCCCTCCCAACACCCCACGCCACCCACCCCCGCATCCTAACCAACCCTCCCAACCCTCCCTCCCACCACCCTCCCACCCACCCAACCATCCCACCCACGCCTCTCCCCCCCACCACACCAGTCCATCCAGCACCCACCCATCCACACTACACACACACGCTCACCTCTACCACTAACCCACCCACCCACCCCCCACCCACCCTCCCGCCTCCCACAACACCCACCCACCCATCCCCCTACGCACCCACCCTCCCCACCCACCCACCCCCCACCCACACAGCACCCGTCCCACCCTCCCGTCGCCCCCTGCCCCCCACCAACCCTTCCATCCATCCTACCAACCCACCCACCCACGCCTCCCTCCCACGCCACCCATCGCACACACAACACGCCCACGCCTCCCTCCCTCCCACACACACACACACACATGCACACACACGCACCCCCCACACCCACGCAACCCACCACCCACCCACCCACATACCCACCCACCCACCCATCCAACCACACCACTTATCCACCCTACCCACCCACCCACCCCCCACCCTAAGCAACCCAGCCACCTCCTCCGTCCACTCACACCCACGCACGCTCCCCACCCCACCCCACCCATCACCCTCCTCCCTCCCACCCACCCTCCACGTACCCACCCCTCATCCAACCACCACCTCCCACCCTCCCACCCCCCACCCTCCACCCACACCCACCAGTCACCCTCCGCTTCCTCCGCCACCCCCCTCCACCCACCCAGCCACACCCACCCCCCTCCTCCCTCTCTCCCACACCCACCCTCCCAACACCCCACCACCACTCCCTCCCACCCTCCCTCCCACCCTCCCGTCCCCCCACCCACAACCTCACACCCAATCATCCCCCCTCCCGCCCTGCCCATCCCACCCACCCACCTCCCTTGCCAACCTCTCACCCAACCCCCCCCCTCCCACCCACCGACCCACCCACCATCCCTCCCACCCTCCCTCCCAACCACCATCCACCCTCCCGCCCTCCCTCCCACCCACCCCCTCCCATAACCCTCCCTCCCTCCAACCACACAACACACCCTACCTCCCTCCCTCCCTCATCCCTCCACCCCCCTCCCACCCCACACTCTCACCCACCCACCCACCCTTCAGGCAGAAGCCGTCCTAGACACAAAGGCACTTCAGGGACCCGAAAGGATATTCGCCAGGCTTGCGCCAGCAATCTCGTCTGTTCATCTGTGGAGGTCCCTCCTCCAATGAGACGGCGGTAGCCATCTACCCACCACCCCCCACGCCCCAGCCCCCCCCCCCCCCACCAACCACACACACACACCAAACACACTTACACACACACATACTTTTTTGTTTTTTTTAATACGCCACAACTTACACACCAACACTCCCACACACTCACCCACCAACCCAACCACCCACCCATCCACACTTACACACATACACACACTCACACACACTTACCCCCCCCCACCACCCACACCACCACACACAACACCAGCCCCCCCCAGCCCACCCACCCACCCACCCACCCACCCCCCCCCACCCACCCACCCAACCACACACTCAAACCACTCCACACACAACCCACACCCACACTTACACACACACGCACACACACAGACACTCACACACTTACACACACACACATAAACACACATGCACACAGACATACATACACACACTCACACACACACTTATACACCACATGCACACTCTCCACAATAACACACTCACACTCACCCCACAACACACTCACACACACACAACACACACACACCTCACACACCTCACACTCACACGTCACACTCACACTCACATCACACTCAAAAGCACACACTCTCACTCACACACTCTACTCTCACTCCTCACTCACACACACAACCACACACACATTAACCCCAGCCCCACCCCCCCGACCCCCCACCCCCAACCCCCCTGTAGCTCCGCCTTCTACACTCCATGAACCCAGCCTCAACCTAACCTGTCCCTCCCCCCCCACCTCCACCCCCAACCCCCCCCTCACCCACCCCCCCCCATCGAAGCCCCCCCCCCCCCCCCCCCCCCCCCCCCCCACCTCACCCCCCCCCCCCCCCATACACACACACCCAAACCCCACTCCCCCCCCCCCCCAGACACACACCAAACCCCCCTCCCCCCACCCACCACCCAGACCAACACACACCCAACCCCACTCCCCCCACCCCCCGCCATACACACCCAACCCCATATACCCCCCCCCCCCCCCAATCCCGCCCCCCCCCCGCCCCCCCCATACACAACACACACACACCCCAATACACACCCGCCCCCATAACCCCCCCCCCCCCACTCCCCCCCCCCCCCCAACCACCCATACACACACACACCCACCCCCCCCCCCCCCCCCCAGACACACCCAACCAAACCCCCAATACACCCAACCCCCATCCCCCCCCCCCCCCACCGCATACACACACCCACCCAACCCCCATACACCCCAACACCCACTTCACCCACCACCCACCCATACACCACACACCCAACCCCCAATCCCCCCCCCCCCCCATACACACCCAACCCCCATACACACCCAACCCCCACCCATACCCCCCCCCCCCCCCCCCCCCCCCCCCCCCCCCCCCAACCCCCCCCCCCCCCCCCCCACTCCCCCCCCCCCCCCCCCACCCATACACACACACCCAACCCCCACTCCCCCCCCCCCACCCATACACACACACAACCCAACCCCCTCACCCCCTCCCCCCCCCACCCCAGCCACCGCATATTCATTCCCTTTTTCCCCCCTTCCTCCCCCACCCCTCCCCCTCGCCCCCCCCCCCGCCCCCCTCACCCCTCGACCCGACCCCCCCATCGCAGCAGCCACCCTCTTTTTCCACCTCCCCCCCCCCACCCACCCAACCCCCAGCCCCCCCCGAACCCCCACTCATTCAGCCCCCCCCCCCCCCCCCCCCCCCCCCCCCCCCCCCACTCCCTCCAATCCCTCCCCCCCCATTGGTAGCCACCCCCTTCTATCACTTCCCATAAACCCCGCCTCAGCCCCCCCTTCCCCCCCCCCACCCAACCCCCCCCCCTCCCCCCCACCCAACCCCCCTTAGACCCCAACCCCCACCCCAACTCCCAACCCTCCCAACCCCCCAGCCCCCCCCAGCCCCCCCCGCCCACCAACCCTTACCCCCCCGCGTCAGCTACCCTGTTTTACCCTTCCTCCCTGCAACCCCCCCAATCCCCCCCCCGCCCCCCTAATCCTTCCCCCTCGCCCCCACCCCCCCCCCAACCCCCAACCCTCACCCCCCCTCGTAGCCCCCCCTTCTACCTCTCCGCCAAAACCCTGCCTCAGTCAGACTGACACCCCCCTATCCCCCCCCCTCCCCCCCCCCCCCCCCCCCCCTCCCCCAGTCCCCCCTCCCCACTCACACACACCCCTCCCCAACCCTCCCCCCCCCTTCCTACCACTTACGTCCGCCTGCGAAACCCTGCCTCTTCTATACTGGGCAAAAAACCCCACCCCACCCCATACGCCCCCGTAACCCTCACCTCCTCCCTTCGCACCACTCTCTTGTCAACTTCCTCCCCCCCCCCCTATCCCCCCCCTCCCCCCCCCCCTATCCCTCCCCCCCCTCCCCCCCCCCTATCCTCCCCCCTCACCCTCTCCCAAACCCTCCCCCCCCTCGTAGCCCCCCCTTCTACCACCCCCCCAAAACCCCCACCCCTCCTCGGCCTATCCGCAGACAACTCACCATGGCACTTCTTGGCAGTACCTTGTAGCGATGTGTGCCATCAGTGTTGTCATCACCTCAACTATCAACCCCCAACCCCAACTCCCACTCCTTTCAACCCCCAGCCCCCCCCCCCCCAGCCCCCCCCCCCCGCCTCCCCAAGCGGCGTCTCTGCCCCCGCCGTCTGTGGGGAGCCACCGGCCTTCTACCGTGGACGTGCCGGGGACGGCGAAAGCTCTCTACCTCAAGCCCAGCCGCGTACAAGGGCACCTCTTAGGAGTACCTGGTAGCCATGTATGCCATCAGTGCTGTCATCACCCCCCAACCCCCAACCCCCCAACTCCCACTCCTTTCAAACCCACAACCCACAACCCACAACCCCACTCCTTCCAACCCCACAGCCCCCCACCCCACCCCCCAACCCTCACCCCCCTCGCAGCCACCCCTTCTACCACTTCCGCCCAAACCCTACCTCAGCCCCTCCCCACACCCCTTCTCCAACCCCCAACCCCACCCCCACTCCTTCCCCTCCCCCGCCCCCCCCCCGCCCCACCCCCCTCGTAGCCACCCTTCACCACCACCACAAAACCCCCCCCCCTCGGCCTAGCCCAGACAAATACAAGGGCACCTCTGGGGACACCTCGTTGCAATGTGTTTCCATCATTGCTTTTCTTTCCCCCCCACCCGCCGACCCCCACCCCCCCCCACACACACACACCCTCCCAACCCCCACCCCGCCCCCACTCCCACTCCTTTCAAACCCCAACCCCCAACCACAACCTACCCCCACTCATTCCTACCCCCCAGCCCCCCCCCCCCCCCCCCAACCCCAAAACCCCCAACCCCAAACCCCAAACTCCCACTCCTTTCAACCTCCAACTCCCACTCCTCTCAAACCCACAACCCACAACCCACAACCCCACTCATTCCAACCCCCCAGCCCCCCCCCCCCTCCCCCTCCCCACCCTCACCCCCCCTTGTAGCCACCCCTTCTACCACTACCACCGAAACTCTGCCTCAGCCCAGCCCAGACAAGGGCACCTCATGGCAGTACCTAGTAGCGATGTGTGCCATCAGTGCTGTCACCCCCCCCCCCCCCCCCCCCCCCCCCAACCCCCCCAACCCCCAACCCCAACCCCCAACCCCCAACTCCCGATCCTTTCAACCCCCAACTCCCACTCCTCTCAAACCCCAACCCCCCAACCCCCAACCCCCAACCCTCAAACCCCACTCCTTCCATCCCCCCCCCCCCCCCCCTCCCCAACCCTCACCCCCCCTCGTAGCCACCCCTTCTACCACCACCACCAAAACTCTGCCTCAGCCCAGCCCAGACAAGGGAACCTCATGGCAGTACCTGGTAGCGATGTGTGCCATCAGTGTGGTCATCTGCTACGCTGACAGGTCCAACCTATCTACAGCTGTTCTACCCATGTCAGAGGAGTTTGGCTGGGATAAGGTGTGTGATAGTTTCGCAACTGTACTGCAACTGTACTGCACTGTACTGTCCTCCTCATCTCCGAGGAGTTTGGCTGGGATAAGGTACGTGATGGTTTCGCAACTGTACTGCAACTGTACTGCACTGTACTGTCCTCCTCATCTCAGAGGAGTTTGGCTGGGATAAGGTGCGTGATAGTTTCGCAACTGTACTGCAACTGTACTGCACTGTACTGTCCTCCTCATCTCAGAGGAGTTTGGCTGGGATAAGGTGCGTGATGGTTTTGCAACTGTACTGCAACTGTACTGCACTGTACTGTCCTCCTCATCTCAGAGGAGTTTGGCTGGGATAAGGTGCGTGATGGTTTTGCAACTGTACTGCAACTGTACTGCACTGTACTGTCCTCCTCATCTCAGAGGAGTTTGGCTGGGATGAGGTGCGTGATGGTTTTGCAACTGTACTGCAACTGTACTGCACTGTACTGTCCTCCTCATCTCAGAGGAGTTTGGCTGGGATAAAGTGTGTGATGGTTTTGCAACTGTACTGCAACTGTACTGCACTGTACTGTCCTCCTCATCTCAGAGGAGTTTGGCTGGGATAAGGTGCGTGATGGTTTCACAACTGTACTGCAACTTTACTGCAGTCCTGTCCTCCCTATGTCAGAGGAGTTTGGCTGGGATAAGGTGTGTGATGGTTTTGCAACTGTACTGCACCTGTACTACAACTGTACTGCAACTGTACTGCAACTGTACTGAACTGTTCTGTTCTACCCATGTCAAAGGAGTTTGGCTGGGATAAGGTGTGTGATGGTTTTGCAACTGTACTGCACCTGTACTACAACTGTACTGCAACTGTACTGCAACTGTACTGCAACTGTACTGAACTGTTCTGTTCTACCCATGTCAAAGGAGTTTGGCTGGGATAAGGTGTGTGATGGTTTTGCAACTGTACTGCACCTGTACTGTACTGTACTGTACTGTACTGTACTGTACTGTACTGCACATTGCTGTACTGTACTGTACTGTACTGTACTGTTCTGTACTGTACGGTACGGTAGCTGCAACTGTCCTGTTGCTTCAATAAAGCACTTGTGCAACCAGCCACCTGCACACCCACAGAGTATACATTACCTACCAATGTTCCCACACACCTACCTACCTACCCACCAGCCAACTGAACCACCCACCCACCCATATCCCCACCCACCCAACGTCCCACCCACCTACTCACCCACCCACCCACCCTCCCAATATTCCCACCACGAACCCACACCCACACCCACACCCACACAGCCACTTTACTTACCACCCACACACCCACTATCCTTCCTACCCACCCACTAACCTCAGGGCTATCAAGGCTTGGTGCTGTCCTTCTTCGCAGGCTTTGACGACACCCGAGTATCCCACCACAATGGTCCCACCCATCCCACCCACCCACCCTCCTACCCACTTACCCACCTCCCCACCTACCCACCCACCAAACCATTATCCCACCACATGGTCCACACCCACCCACCCTCCTACCCCACCCACCCACCCACCCTTCCTACCCACTTACCCACCTACCCACCTACCCCCACGCAAACATTATCCCCCACATGGGTCCCACCCACCCCCCACTTACCCACCTACCCACCTAGCCTACCCACCCCCCAAACCATTTTCCCACCACATGGTCCCACCGCCCACCCTCCTACCTCACTTACCACCTACCACCTACCCACCTACCCACCTACCCACCTACCCACCTACCCACCTAACCCACCTACCCATCCTACCCACCCACCAAACCATTTCCCACCACAGGTCCCACCCACCCACCCACCCTCCTAGACCCCACCTACCCACCTACCCCCCTACCCACCACACCAAACCATTATCCCCCCACAATGGTCCCACCCCCCCACCCTCCTACCCACTTACCCACCTACCCCAAACCCACCTACCCACCTACCCACCCACCAAACCATTATCCCCCACCACATGGTCCCACCCACACACCCTCTACCCTCGCTCAACCCACCGTCCCCCACCTCACCCCCTACCCACCTACCCACCTACCCGCCCTACCCCCCTTACCCCCTTAACCCCCTATCCCACCCCACTACCCCCCTCACCCCCCTACCCCCCACCACCAACCCCTTACCCCCACCACAGTTCCCACCCACCCACCCTCCTACCCACCTCCTTACCACCTACCACCCACCCCCCTGCCTACCCACCTACCCACTCACCCACCCCACCATATCCCCCCCCAACCCCACCCACCCACCCACCCACATACCCCCCCACATTCTACCCACCCACCTACCTACCCCACCTAACCCAATATACCCTACCACCCCTTCTACCCAACCCACCTACAACACCCTCCTAACCACCCCCAACCCCCCCCCCCCCCCCCCTCCTACCCCCCCACCCCCCCCCCCCCCCCCCCCTACACACCTACCCCACACACACACACCCCTACTCAACACCCCCACTCAACCCACCCACCTACCCACTACCCACCCACCCCCCACCTACCCCCTACCCCCAACCTACCCCCTATCCCCCCACCCACCCACCTCCACCCCTACACCCCCTCCTACCCTCCTACCCACCCCCCCCCCACCCCCCCCCCTCCCCCACCTACCCCCCCACCACCCCCACACCCCCTACTACACCCACCCCCCCACCCACCCACCTCCCCCCCTCCCCCCCCCCCCCACCGACCCACCTATACACCTACACCCTACCCACCCACCCCATGACCTCATGGCTTCCTAGGCTTGGCCTTTCCTCCTCCTCCTTCTTTGCGGGCTACGCCCTCACCCAAATATTGGGGGTGCAGGCTGGCCTACAACCCACCCCCCACCCACCCCACCCACCGATCCACCCACCTACTATCACCACCTATCCAATCCACCTATCCACCACCTATCCAACCACCTATCCAACCACCTATCCCCCATCTATCCCCCCCACCCACCCCACCCCCCTCCCACCTGCCCACCACCTCAGGGCTACCAAGGCTTGGTGCTTTCCTCTTTCTCCGCGGGTTGACGCACTCACCCCAAATATTGGGGGCAGGCGGCGCTAACCCACCCACAACATCCCCTACCACCTACTCACCTTCCACCCACACTACCCACACACCCACCTCAGGGCTTCAAGGCCTGGTGCTTTCCTCCTTCTTTGCGGGCTACGCCCTCACCCAAATATTGGGAGGCCAGCTGGCCGACAAGTATGGGGCCAAGCATCCACCCAACCACCCGACAACACCCCCCCCACCCACCCAACCCACCCACCACCCTCCCCCCAGCCCCCCTCCCACCTACCACCACCCACCCCACCTACCCCCCCACCCACCCCACCCACCCCACCCACCCGCTCCCACCTACCCACCCACACCACCCACCCACCTCAGGGCTATACCAAGGCTTGGTGCGTCCACCTCTTTCTTCTCCACGGTTACGCCCTCACCCAAAATTGGGGGCAGGCTGGCCGAAACCCACCCACACACCGGACCCACCGTAAGCAACAGCGCACCCACCCACCCACCAATCAAGGTACCAAGGCCCTGGTGCATTCATCCTTCTTTGCGGGCACGCCTCACCACAAAAGAGTGGGGGGACAGCGGGCCAACTAAGTAGGGGGCCAAGGCATCAACCAAAAAAAACCGAAAACACCACCCAACACAAAAAAACGAAAAAAGACACCACCCCACCAGCCCACAACACAAGACCACAGGGATCCAAGGCTTGGTGCTTTCCTTCCTTCTGTGAGGGCTACGGCCCTACCCCCCAAATTATTGGAGGACAGCGGGCCGAACAAGTATGGGGGCAAGCAGCCACAACAACACTGACAAACACACAAAGAAAAAAATACCACCCACCTTCGGGCTACAGGCTTGTGCTGTACTCTTCTTTGCGGGCTACGCACCTCTTCACACAAATTATTGGGAGGGCCAGGCTGGCGAAAAGTATGGGGGCAAAGCATCCACATCCCCAAACACCCACCAGACAAACCACGCCCCCACACCACCGACCACCCGCCACCTATCCCCCCCCACCCCCCCACCCACGGACCACAGGGCTACCAAGGCTTGGTGCTGTCCTCTGTTCTTTGCGGGCTAACGCCCCCTTCACCCAAATATTGGGAGGCCGCTGGCCGAAAAGTATGGGGGCAGCATCCACCCAACCACCCGACCCCCCCTCCCCCCACCACCACCCCCTCCCACCTACCCCACCCACCCACCCACCCACGGACACAGGGCTACCAAGGCTTTGGTGCTGTCCTCTTTCTTTGCGGGCTACGCCCTCACCCAAATATTGGGAGGCCCGCTGGCCGAAAAGTATGGGGCAAGCATCCAACCCAACACCCGACACCCCCCCCACCCCCACCACCACCCTCCCACCTACCCCACCCACCCCCCCACCCCACGGACCACAGGGCTACCAAGGCTTGGTGCTGTCCTCTTTCTTTGCGGGCTACGCCCTCACCCAAATATTGGGAGGCCCGCTGGCTGAAAAGTATGGGGGCAAGCATCCACCCAACCACCCCACACCCCCCCCCCCCCCCCCCCCCTCCCACCTACCCCACCCCACCCACCCACCCACGGACCACAGGGCTACCAAGGCTTGGTGCTGTCCTCTTTCTTTGCGGGCTACGCACTCACCCAAATATTGGGGTCAGGCTGGCCGATAACCCATCCACACACCTACCCACCTACTCACATATCCACCCACCCACCCACCCACCCACCTCAGGGCTACCAAGGCTTGTTGCTGTCCTCTTTCTTTGGGAGCTAGCCCTCACCCAAATATTGGGGGGCCAGCTGGCCGACAAGTATGGGGGCAAGCATCCACCCAACCACCCGACACCCCACCACCCACCCACCCACCCACCCACCCACCCACGGACCACAGGGCTACCAAGGCTTGGTGCTGTCCTCTTTCTTTGCGGGCTACGCACTCACCCAAATATTGGGGTCAGCTTGGCCGATAACCCACCCACACACCTACCCACCTACTCACATATCCACCCACCACCCACCCACCCACCTCAGGGCTACCAAGGCTTGGTGCTGTCCTCTTTCTTTGCGAGCTAGCCCTCACCCAAATATTGGGGGGCCAGCTGGCCGACAAGTATGGGGGCAAGCATCCACCCAACCACCCGACCCCCCCCCACACCCACCCACCCACGTACCACAGGGCCCAAGGCTTGGTGCTGTCCTCTTTCTTTGCGGGCTACGCCCTCACCCAAATATTGGGGGTAGGCTGGCCGATAACCCACCCACACACCTACCCACCTACTCACCTATCCACCCACCCACACACCCACCTCAAGGCTATCAAGGCCTGGTGCTTTCCTCCTTCTTTGCGGGCTAGGCCCTCACCCAAATATTGGGAGGCCAGCTGGCCGACAAGTATGGGGCCAAGCATCCACCCAACCACCCGACAACTCACCCACCCAACCCACCCTCCCACCCACCCTCCCACCTACCCACCCACCCACCCACCCACCCGCCCACCCACCTCAGGGCTACCAAGGCTTGGTGCTTTCCTTCTTTGCGGGCTACGCCCTCACCCAAATATTGGGGGGCCAGCTGGCGGACAAGTATGGGGGCAAGCATCCACCCAACCACCCGACCCCCCCCCCACCTACCCACCCTCCCACTTGCCCACCGACCTCAGGGCTACCAAGGCTTGGTGCTGTCCTCTTTCTTTGCGGGCTACGCCCTCACCCAAATATTGGGGGGCCAGCTGGCCGACAAGTATGGGGGCAAGCTTGTCCTGGCATCTGGAGTGGCCATCTGGTCCTTCTTCACTTGGGCCACGCCGATTGTGGCCGCGCAAGGGACCGCGCCACTGATCGCCGCCCGTGTTCTGCTCGGTGTGGGTGAGGGGGTGGCCTTCCCTGCCATACACTCACTAATTGCTAGGTGGGTGGGTGGGTGTTTGATGGTGGGTGTATGTTTGTGGGTGAGGGGGTGGGTGGGTGGTGGTGGTGGTGGTGGGTGTATGTGTGTGAGCGAGGGTGTGGCCTTCCCTGCTATACACTCACTCATTGCAAGGTGGGTGAGTGGGTGGGTGAGTTGTGGTGGTGGTGGTGTGTGTGTGGGGGGGTGAGGGGGTAGCCTTCTGGTCCTTCTGGGCCCAGCCCACCACCTTGCTATCCCACTTACTTAATAGGAAGGTGAGATAATGATATCAATGACTGATCAGCCCGTTTCAGTAATACGATTGGTCTAATGGTATACCAAATCGCTTTAACGACGAAGGGTCGGGGGTTCGATTCCCCCTACGGCCACCCTTAGCGTTGCAGGTCGTTGTCAACCGCGATGGTAGCTTGTCCAGTCGAGGTGGTAGACTGTTCTCTCCCCGCGTACGACGGGTTCCCATAATACCACGCCCCACCAGGCGTTTTCATTACTATCAGTGACTAATTATGATATAGATTGTAGGAGTGTGGTGTATGAGAAGCAAGTCAACATCAGTAGGCATCGTGTCAGCATTTGTGTTGCTACCACCACCACCACCACCACCACTTCCACCCACCTCCACCACCATTCTCCCTCCCATCCACCCCCAACACCGACACCACCACCACCACCACCACCACCACCACCATCAACAACACTACCACCACCACCACCACCACCACCAACAACAACAACAACAACAACAACAACAACAACAACAACAACAGCTTTGTAGAAATGTGCCCTTCAAGAAGCTGTCAACAGCAGTTCGCATCGTGTTGTTACCACCACCACCATGCCCACCACCACCACCACCACCACCACGACTACTTACACCAACCACCAACATCACCACTACCTCCACCCACCACCATGACCACCACCACCACCACCACGACTACTTACACCAACCACCACCATCACCACTACCTCCACCCACCACCATGACCACCACCACCACCACCACCACGACTACTTACACCAACCACCACCATCACCACTACCTCCACCCACCACCATGACCACCACCACCACCACCACAACCACCACGACTACTTACACCAACCACCACCATCACCAATACCTCCAACCCACCACCATGACCACCACCACCACCACCACCACCGACTACTTTACACCTACCCCACCATCACCAATACCGCCAACCACCACATGACCCCACCACCCAACAACCACGAACTACGTACACAACCACCACATCACCAATGACCTCCAACCACCACCATCACCACCATCCAACACCACAAGACTACTACACAAACACACCATCACACTACCTCCACCGAACACCAGACCACACCACCACACAACAAGAATATTACACAACCACCACCATAACCACTACCTCCACCCAACACCATCACCACCACCAACCACCACCACAACGACTTAATTACACAACACCCATCCATCCACCACTACCTCCACCCACCACCATGACCACCACCACCACCACCACAACGACTACTTACACCAAACCACCATAAACAATACTCCACCACACATGACCACCACCACAAACAAAAAAAAAGATCCTTCCCCTCCAACTTATACCTCACCCCTAGTTACTTCCCATTATGTCACTCTACACGCTTACACCTGCACTTCCTTTTCCCTACGTCTTATTCGCATATAGCTACATGCCCCGCTAACCCCGTTTCCACTTGCCCTACAGGTCCTCCTCTTAATATTAGTCTTCTTATCTTTTCCTTTCCGTGGACACCCTTTTCCGCGCTAGCGGGACGTACACCAAACCACCACATCATCACTACCTCCACCCCACACCATGACCCAACACCACCACAACCACAGATACTTACACAAACCACCACCATCACCACTACCTCCACCCACCACCATGACCACCACCACCACCACCATTCTACCTCCCTTCCACCCCCAGATAATTTGTAGAAATGTGCCCTATGAGAAGCAGTCAACAGCAGTAGGCAATTTGACAGGATTTGTGTTGCTACCACCACCACCACTACCACCAATATCTCCACCCACCACCACCACCACTATCTCCACCCACCACCACCACCATTCTCCCTCCCACCCACCCCCACCAACAACACCAACAACACCAACAACACTAACTATGTAGGAAACGTGCTATGAGCAAGCATTCAAAGCAGTTCGCATCCTGACGCTGTTCCTCCACAACCACCCAACTAACTCCACGTACCCACCACCACCACTACCACCAACACCACAACTCCTCCACGGGCAACCACCAGCACCACCCACCACCACCACCCACACGACCCTGCCACGGACACCAACGCTACCACCACTCACCAGCCTACTACCGCTCACGACAACCACACCACCACGACCGTCAACGGCCACCAACACCCCCACCACCCAAGACGCCACTTCCCACCACTACCACCCACCACAACACTACTGCACGGCCACCACCACCACCACCACATCACCACACACCGCCACGGCCACTGCCACCACCAGCACCAGCAACCACCACCACCACCACTACCGCCACGGCACCCACAAACCACACCACC
>JACBWV010000469.1:630326-662826 GCA_013435795.1 Chlamydomonas sp. ICE-L | reverse complement strand
CGCCCTCCCGCACCTGCAACTCCCTCTATTGCAAATGCTTCTCCTCCTGCCCCTGCTCAAGCTGCATCAGAGCAAGCCACGTCAAGCTCTGAAACAACTGACGAAGACAAGGGCCTCACCACCACCTCCCTCACCACCTCCACCACCACCCCGGGGTTTGAGTTGGAGGGGTTGAAGGCGCTGCTAAAGAGGAAGGAGGTCTGGGCTATCTGTGCAGCACAGGTGGGTTGTAGTATGTATGTATATGTATATACATACAAATATGTGTTATATGTGCATTGATTTTTAGAGTTAGAGCAAGCCACTTCAAGCTCTGTAAGGACTGACGATGACAAGGACCTCTCCTCCACCTCCCTCACCACCACCACCACCCCGGGGTTTGAGTTGGAGGGGTTGAAGGCGCTGCTAAAGAGGAAGGAGGTCTGGGCTATCTGTGCAGCACAGGTGGGCACAGTATATATGTATATGTATATGTATATATATACAAATTTGTGTTGTATATATTTATATATATATATATATACATATATATATATATATATATATAATGTGTGTTGTTAGGTGTGCATTGATAGCTCTCTAATGACTGAAGAAGACAAGGACCTCTCCTCCACCTCCCTCACCACCACCACCACCACCACCACCACCACCACGGTGTTTGAGTTGGAGGGGTTGAAGGCGCTGCTTAAGAGGAAGGAGGTCTGGGCTATCTGTGCAGCACAGGTGGATTCCGTAGTATATATGTATATGTATATGTATGTGTATATGTGTGTTGTTAGGTGTGCATTGATAGCTCTCTAATGACTGAAGAAGACAAGGACCTCTCCTCCACCTCCCTCACCACCACCACCACCACCACCACCACCACCACCACCACCACCACCACGGTGTTTGAGTTGGAGGGGTTGAAGGCGCTGCTTAAGAGGAAGGAGGTCTGGGCTATCTGTGCAGCACAGGTGGATTCCGTAGTATATATGTATATGTATATGTATGTGTGTGTATATATATATACCACTCAACCCACCACAGCATAATGTGCACTAACTTGTTTTTTATTCTATGCGAGGAGATGTATGTTTTTTATTTAATTTTATTGAATTTTTCAATTCTGTATGAGGAGATTTATGTGTTTAATTAATCCAATTTATTTTTTCGATTCTATGAGTGGAGATTTCAGAGATGGGGTGAGCGATGCAGAGGGCAGAGTCGGGAATTTGTTTGTTCAAATCCGAAAGTTTGTTTGTTCAAATCCGAAAGTTTTGCTTCAAATCCGAAACTGGTTGTTTTCCCTTCTAGCTTAATGGTTTTAGGCCTCCACCAAGGGTAGCGTTTCTACAGGTTATTATAGCTTGTATAGCTTTTTAGGGCCACTTAGGGCCATAAAGAGCATTTTGTGTTTACATAATTATTGCAATAATTGTGTTTACATAATTTACATTACACAATTAATTAATAATGAATAATTAATTAATAATTGCAATAATTGGGGCAAAAACAAATAAACCAACTCACATTCAATTTTCAATTCCTAAAAAAGCCATTTTATATCCTCAGAATATAAAGGACACTCTAACATGAAATGCATTTCAACTTCTACCACTCATCTACCATCGATCACCATATCACGTCACCTGCAAGTTAGACTTTACTAGAAGGAGAAGGAGAAGCACCTGCAAGTTAGACTTCACTAGAAGGAGAAGCATCAATCGCCATATCACGTCACCTGCAAGTTGCTCTAGAAGGAGAGGCACTCCTACCAGATTCAACATTCAACTTACGAGCTGGAAGACGTAGTTCCAACCCAACCCAACCCAACCCAACCCAACCCAACCCAACCCAACCCAACCCAACCCAACCCAACCCAACCCAACCCAACCCAACCCAACCCAACCCAACTCAACCCAACTCAACCACTCCTACCAGATTCAACATTCAACTTGCGAGCTGGAAGACGTAGTCTTTCTGTGCATTCAAAATCATTTGTATAATTTAATAAGGTAGTGTCGTGGAAATATAATAATAACTACTATCAACCGCCATATCCTATGATCGGAGTACACTGGAACCAACCACTACCAACCACCACCAACCATCATCAACCAACCACCATCAACCACCATATCCTATGATCGTAGTACACTGGAACCAACCACTACCAACCACCACCAACCATCATCAACCAAACACCATCAACCACCGTATCTTATGATTGCAGTACACTGGAAGTTGGGGGCTGTACGGCCTGCTGAGCTGGCTGCCCACTTTCTTTTCAGAGTACTATGGGGTGCCTATTGAGGACCTGGCAGGTTACACTTTCCTACCGTACATCGTGCAAGGCGGTACAGGCATGCTGGCAGGAGTGGCTGCAGGTGATTGGAGGAGGGTTATTATAATTTGATGTTTATAATTTGACGTTTTCGTCCAGAGGAACATAGGTTGATGTTACACATTTAACGGTTTTAATTTTAATAAAATCCATTAATGCAACTTGTATTTTTGAATGTTTGTACTTCGGACATGTTCCACTGGTTCTTGGCCAGGACCTGTGTGCTCCAGGGTACTACTAAGCGCGCCGCGCTGCTTTTTTGAGCCCCTCTGCGCGTTTCGCCCAGTTTTTTCAACCCCCTGTGGGCGCAGCGCGCATTTTTTGCGCTTTTTGCACTAAAAAGCGCTGACCCATTTGACGTTTGTGCGCTTTAAGCGCTGACCAATTTGGCAAGAAGTAGTACCCTGGTGTGCTCTCTCCACGCAGATATGCTGCTGTCGAATGGGTGAAAGTTATCACGTTTTACAGTTGTGCTGACAACTTGAAGAAAAAAGGACAAACGAAACCAGGGTGTGCGTAAACCTCTTCGATACTCTTCGGTGGTGTTTGATGAATCACCTCTGTGTGCTCTCACCTAATAGATAAGCTGCTCTCAAATGGGTGTAATTTCTCACGTTTTACAGCTGTGCTGACGACTTGAAGAAAAAAGGACAAGCGAAAGCAGGGTGTGCGTAAACCTCTTCGATACTCTTCGGTGGTGTTTGACGAATAATTCCTGTTTGCTCTCTTCTCGCAGATAAGCTGCTCTCAAATGGATGGAAAGTGCGTGATGTGCGCGTTCTGTTGCAGGTGAGTTGGGGGTGGATGGAAATAATTCTTTTAGTAGGGAATCTAACCCCCGACCCTGCATCCTCAAAGCGATTTGGTGTACCACTAGACCAATTGATTCGCTGAAAGGGGCACCCAGCTGTGAAGTGTTATAGCGTTTATGAAATGAAATGAAATGAAATAGAATATAAAGCATGACTTGGAAAGCAAACGGGCTGGCCCCCTCAACCTCATGCTCAGGGGGGTGTATGTAGGTATCATAAATGTTGTAGGTATTGTCGGTTGTAGGTAGGTGCATTATGTGTGCATTCTGTTGCATGTGAGTTGGGGGTGAATGGAGGTACGTTGTGTAGTCATTGTCGTGTGTATGTAGGTGTCATAAGTATTGTGGGAATTAAAGGTATTGTAGGTGGGTGCATGATGTGCTCGTTCTGTTGCATGTGAGTTGGGGGTGAATGGAGGTACGTTGTGTAGTCATTGTCGTGTGTATGTAGGTGTCATAAGTATTGTGGGAATTAAAGGTATTGTAGGTGGGTGCATGATGTGCTCGTTCTGTTGCATGTGAGTTGGGGGTGGGTGAGTGTGTGTGTTGGGTGTGTTCGGGTGTGTGCGCGTTCTGTGGCAGGTGATTGGGAGGTGGTTACAGATATTTATTGTAGTCATTGTAGGGAGATGCCATTCGCACAGTAGGAATGGTTAGTATTTGCAGGTAGGTGTGTGATGTGTGCGTTCTATTGCGGTGAGTTGGGGGTGGATGGAGATAAGTATTGCAGTCGTTGTAGGTAGGTGCCATTCGTACTGTACGTATTGTTGGTATTGCAGGTAGGTGCGTGATGTGCGTGTCCAGTTGCAGGTGAACCGGGGGTGAATGGAGGTACGTTGTGTAGTCATTGTCGTTTGTATGTAGGTATCATATGTATTGTAAGTATTGTCGGTTGTAGGTATGTGCATTGTGTGTTTTGCTCTACATTGCCAGTGGAGGAATCTAGCTTGTGCGTTGCTCTATTGCATGGACCAAGACAGGGAACTTCCAAGCGCGCGCTTTCGCGCTGCCTTTTTGAGCCCCACGGCGTGTTTCGCGCAGATTTTTGCACCCCCCTGTGGGCGCAGCAAGCAATATTTGCGCTTTTTACACTATCAAAGCGCAATTTTCCTTTTTTTTAAGTGTGCTAAAGCGCTGGCCAATTTGGTCAATAGAAGTACCCTGCTCTCTTAGATGGACCAAGACAGGGATATGTTTTTCCGGAATATATTCCGATCGGAATACGAGACCCCGTTTTGGCCAAAATTGCCAGAATAAGAAACCTAAAAAACGGTTTTTTGTTTAAACCGAAATTTACTTAAATGACCCAATTCGACCCAAATCGGAATAAGGATCCTGTTTTGGGAGGAAAAAAGGGAGGGAAAAAATAAAAAGGAATACGATTTCCTCTTTTTGATTTGAAAAAAATATTCCTTGACCAAGACTATCACGACAGCATATGTTGCGTACCGCAATTCTGTTGCTCATGGGATGTGGATGGATGGAGATGAAAAAGAAAAAAAAGGAAGAAGAAAAACAAATCTCATCACTGGGCATCAGAAAAGAAAAATAAAATGCTGAGATGTTGTCCCTCCCCCCTACCCGACAGAGTGCTGGAATGCTAGGCCCGGCTTGCTGCCAGCTTGATGCTGCACCTTCCTCGTCAGGGATTAGTTGGCGACAAAACATATATAACTTGATCACTACGAAAAGAAGAAGAGAAAAAAATGCCCCACCCCTGCAGAGGGCTGAAATGCTAGGGCCGTCTTGCTGCTTGTGGTTGCCGTCTCTCCTTGAGCGATTCCCCAAATGTATGAAACCTGATCCCTCCCCCCTGTGGTACCCTGCAGAGTGCTGGAATGCTAGGCCCAGCATGCTGCCAGCTTGTTGCTGCTCCTTCCTCGTGACGGATTGATTCAGCTAGCAATTTGGCTGCTCGCCGTCTTCCGCAGTAAAAACAAAAATAAATTAAATTGACCCTAACATCTACCCTGCAGAGTGCTGGAATGCTAGGCCCGGCTTGCTGCCTGCTTGTTGCTGCACCTTCCTCGTTACGGATTGATTCAGCTAGCAATTTGGCTGCTCGCCGTCTTCCGCAGTAAAAACAAAAATAAGTTAAATTGACCCTAACATCTACCCTGCAGAGTGCTGGAATGCTAGGCCCGGCTTGCTGCCTGCTTGTTGCTGCACCTTCCTCGTGACGGATTGATTCAGCTAGCAATTTGGCTGCTCGCCGTCTTCCGCAGTAAAAATTAAAATAAAGTAAATTGACCCAAACATCTACCCTGCAGAGTGCTGGAATGCTAGGCCCGGCCTGCTGCCTGCTTGTTGCTGCACCTTCCTCGTGACGGATTGATTCAGCTAGCAATTTGGCTGCTCGCCGTCTTCCGCAGTAAAAATTAAAATAAAGTAAATTGACCCAAACATCTACCCTGCAGAGTGCTGGAATGCTAGGCCCGGCCTGCTGCCTGCTTGTTGCTGCACCTTCCTCGCGACGGATTGATTCAGCTAGCAATTTGGCTGCTCGCCGTCTTCCGCAGTAAAAATTAAAATAAAGTAAATTGACCCAAACATCTACCCTGCAGAGTGCTGGAATGCTAGGCCCGGCCTGCTGCCTGCTTGTTGCTGCACCTTCCTCGTGACGGATTGATTCAGCTAGCAATTTGGCTGCTCGCCGTCTTCCGCAGTAAAAACAAAAATAAGTTAAATTGACCCTAACATTAACCCTGCAGAGTGCTGGAATGCTAGGCCCGGCCTGCTGCCTGCTTGTTGCCGTCTCTCCTTTAGTTGGCGACAACGCCTCTCTTGCCTCTAACCTCATCACAGTCGGTCTTGGATTTTCCGCACTCACTTTGGGAGGAGTCAGTGTAAGCCACCTTGACATTGCACCCAGACACGCGGGTGAGTGTGTGTGTATGGGTTTGTGTGTGTGGGGGGTGAGTGTGAGTGTGTGTGTGTGTGGGTGGATTTTCCGCACTCACTTTGGGAGGAGTCAGTGTAAGCCACCTTGACATTGCACCCAGACATGCGGGTGAGTGTGTGTGTATGGGTTTGTGTGTGGGGGGGTGAGTGTGAGTGTGTGTGGGTGGGTGGATTTTCCGCACTCACTTTGGGAGGAGTCAGTGTAAGCCACCTTGACATTGCACCCAGACACGCGGGTGAGTGTGTGTGTATGGGTTTGTGTGTGGGGGGGTGAGTGTGAGTGTGTGTGGGTGGGTGGATTTTCCGCACTCACTTTGGGAGGAGTCAGTGTAAGCCACCTTGACATTGCACCAAGGCACGCGGGTGAGTGAGTGTGTGGGTGGGTGTGAGTGTGCGTTTGTGTGTGTGAGTGTGTGCGAGTGTGTGTGTGTGTGTGTATGTGTGTGTGTGTGTGTGTTTGTATTTTGACCCTCTAGCCTCATCGCAGTCGGTCTTGGATTTTCTGCACTCACTTTGGGAGGAGTCAATGTAAGCTACCTTGACATTGCACCGAGGCACGCGGGTGAGTGAGTTGGTGGGTGTGTGAGTGTGTGTGGGTGTGTGGGTGTGTGGGTGTGGGTGGGTGTGAGTGTGTGTGGGTGTGTGGGTGTGGGTGGGTGTGGTGGTGGGGGTGGTGGGGGTGGGGGGGGTGGGGGGGGGGGGATTTTCCGCACTCACTTTGGGAGGAGTCAGTGTTAGCCACCTTGACATTGCACCCAGACACGCGGGTGAGTGAGTGGGTGGGTGGGTGGGTATGTTTGTGTGTGGGGGGAAGTGTGTGGGGGGGTCACCCCACAACTCTCCGAGTGGCCAATGTTGCACACGACCCTATAACCTCATTGGTATTGGCCTTGGGTTTTATGCGCTCACTTTGGGAGGAGTCCGTGTAAGCCACCTTGACGTTGCACCCAGACACGCGGGTGAGTGAGTGGGTGGGCGTGTGTGTGGGGTGGGTGGGGGGGTGGGGGGGGAATAAAGGGTGTGTGTGTGTGTGTGTGTGTGTGTGTGGATTTTCTGCACTCACTTTGGGAGGAGTCAGTGTTAGCCACCTTGACATTGCACCCAGACATGCGGGTGAGTGAGTTGGTGTGAGTGAGTGGGTGGGTGGGTGGGTGGGTGGCTGAGTATGTTTGTGATTGTGAGTGAGTTAATGGGTGGGTGAGTGTGTTTGTGTGTGTGTGTGTGTGTGTGGGTGTGGTGTGGGGTGTGGGGGGGGGGGGGGGGGGGGGGGGGGGAGTATGGGTGCGTGTGGGTGAGTGTGTGTGGCTGTGTGGGTAAGGGGTGTGGGGGGGTGAGTATGGGTGCGTGTGTGTTTGAGTGTGAGGGTGGGGGGAGTGTGTGTGAGTGTGCGTGTGGGTGGGGGTGAGTAAGTGTGGGTGTGCGTGTGGGTGGGGGGGAGTGTGGGTGTGCTGTCAGCCTACAAAAGTCAGAGTGGCCACTGTCCCCCCCTGCACATGACCATCTAACCTCATCACAGTCGGTCTTGGATTATGTGTGTGTGAGTGTGTGTGTGAGAGTGAGTGTGTGTGAGTGTGTGTGTGTGTGTGTGAGAGTGAGTGTGTGTTTGTGTTGTCCCTCTAACCTCATCACAGTCGGTCTTGGATTTTGTGTGTGTGAGTGTGTGCAAGTGTTTGTGTGTGTGTGTGTGTGTATTTTGACCCTCTAGCCTCATCGCAGTCGGTCTTGGATTTTCCGCACTCATTTTGGGAGGAGTCAGTGCAAGCCACCTTGACATTGCACCGAGACACGCATGTGAGTTAGTGGGTGTGAGTGAGTGTGTGTGTGGGTGAGTGGGTGTGTGGGTGTGTGGGTGTGGGTGGGTGTGGGAGGGTGGGTGTGTGTGTGTGGCTGAGTATGTTTGTGACTGTGAGTGTGTGTAGGTGTGGGTGGGTGGGTGAGTGTGATTGTGTGTGTGTGTGCGTGTGTGTGTGTGTGTGTGTGTGGCTGGGTGGGGGGGAGTGTGCGTGTGTCGTTACCCCACAAAATTCAGAGTGGCCAGTGTCCTAGTCTTGTGTGGTGGTGCTGGTGGTGGGTGAGATTGAATGTGATTGAATGAATAACAACCCCGGTTGGCTTAAAACAAATGTGTGGTCAGCCCACAAAAGTCAGAGTGGCCACTGTCCTAGCCTGCACATGACCCTCTGTTTGGGTGTGTTGGGTGGGTGGGTGGGTGGGTGGGTGGGTGGGTGGGGGGGAGTGGGTGGGGGGGGTCAGCCACAAAAGTCAGAGTGGCCACTGTCCTAGCCTGCACATGACCCTCTGTTTGGGTGTGTTTGGGTGGGTGGGTGGGTGGGTGGGGGGGGGGGGGGAGTGGGGGGGGGGGGTCAGCCCAAAAGCTCGCACAAGTTCGGTACATCGTGGCTCAAGTTCAGTAGCATCGTGGCTCAAGTTCAGTACATCGGTGCTCAAGTTCAGTACAATACGTGGGCTCAAGTTTCAGTACACGTGGCTCGTACAAGTTCAGACTCGTTTGGCTCAATTCAGTCATCGTGGCTCGTACAAGTTCAGTACATCGTGGCTCGTACAAGTTCAGTACATCGTGGCTCAAGTTCAGTACATCGTGGCTCGTACAAGTTCAGTACATCGTGGCTCGTACAAGTTCAGTACATCGTGGCTCGTACAAGTTCAGTACATCGTGGCTCGTACAAGTTCAGTACATCGTGGCTCGTACAAGTAAGTAATAGTGGCTCTAACAAGTTCAGTATATCGTGGCTTCGTACAAGTTCGTCTATCGTGGCTAAGGTCAGGACTCGTGGTCGTACAAGTTCCGTTACATCGTGGCTGTACAAGTTCAGTACATCGTTGGCTCGTACACGTTCAGTACATCGCCATGGGCTCGTACAAGTCAGTACAGCGTGCTCGTACAAAGTTCAGCACATCGTGGCCCGTAAAGTTCAGTACATCAAGGCTCGTACAAGGCAGTACCTCGGTGGTCGTACAAGGTTCAGTAATCGTGGCTCGTCAAGTTCAGTGCATAGTGGCTCAGTACAAGTTCAGTACATCGCTGGCTCGTACAAGTTCAGACATCGTGGCTCAGTTCAGTAATCGGGCTCGTTACAAGTTCAGTACATCGTGGTCAAGTTCAGTACCATCGTGGCTCAAGTTCAGTACAGCGTGGCTCGGACAAGTAAGACATCGTGGCTAGTACAAGTTTAGTACATCGTGGCCCGTTACAAGTCAGAATCGTGGCTCGTACAAGTTCAGTACATCGTGGTGGATCATACAAGTTCAGTACATCGTTGGATCAATTCAGTACATCGGGCTCGTACAAGTTCAGTACCTCGTGGCTCAAGTTCAGTAAATCGTGCTCAAGTCAGTACATGTGGCCCTCAAGTTAGTACATCGTTGGCTCTAAAGTTCAGTAATCGTGGTCGTACAAGTTCAGTTACATCGTTGTGGCTCAAGTTCAGTACATCGTGGCCCGTACAGTTCATACATCGTGCCTCGTACAAGTTCAGTAACATCGTGGCTCGTTAAAGTAAGGACATCGTGGTCGTACAAGTTCAGTACATCGTGCGATCATACCAAGTCAGTAATCGTTTGGGGCTCAAGTTCAGTACATCGTGGCTCGTACAGTTCAGTACATCGTGGCTCAAGTTCAGTACATCGTGGCTCAAGTTCAGTACATCGTGGCTCAAGTTCAGTACATCGTGGCTCAAGTTCAGTACATCGTGGCTCGTACAAGTTCAGTACATCGTGGCTCAAGTTCAGTACATCGTGGCTCGTACAAGTTCAGTACATCGTGGCTCGTACAAGTTCAGTACATCGTGGCTCAAGTTCAGTACATCGTGGCTCGTACAAGTTCAGTACATCGTGGCTCGTACAAGTTCAGTACATCGTGGCTCACGTTCAGTACATCGTGGCTCGTACAAGTTCAGTACATCGTGGCTCGTACAAGTTTAGTACATTGTGGCTCAAGTTCATTACATCTAGCTCAAGTTCAGTACATTGTGGCTCAAGTTCAGTACATCGTGGCTCAAGTTCAGTACATCGTGGCTCAAGTTCAGTACATCGTGGCTCGTACAAGTTCAGTACATCATGGCTCGTACAAGTTCAGTACATCGTGGCTCAAGTTCAGTACATCGTGGCTCAAGTTCAGTACATCGTGGCTCAAGTTCAGTACATCGTGGCTCGTACAAGTTCAGTACATCGTGGCTCAAGTTCAGTACATCGGGGCAGTACAAGTAGTACACGTGGCTCAAGTTCAGTACATCAGGGGCCCAAGTTCAGTACAGCGTGGGCTCGTACAAGGTCAGTAACACCTGGCTCGACAAGTTCAGATACATCGTGGCTCAAGTTCAGAGTTACGTCGTGGACTAAGGCAGTACATCGTGGCTCAAGTTCAGTACATCGTGGCTCGTACAAGTTCAGTACATCGTGCCTCAAGTTCAGTACATCGTGGCTCAAGTTCAGTACATCGTGGCTCGTACAAGATCAGTACATCGCGGCTCAAGTTCAGTACATCGTGGCACGTACAAGTTCAGTACATCGTGGACTCAAGTTCAGGAACATCGTGATTCAGTTCAGTACATCGTGGCTCGTACAAAGTCCAGTATTTTCTATATGTTTTTGATCAGTTCAGTACATCTTGGCTCGTACAAGTTTTCAGGACATCGTGGCTCAAGGTTCAGTACATCGTGTGGCACGTACAAGACTTCAGTTACATCGTGGCTCAAAGTTCAGTCCATTGTGGCTCGTACAAGTTCAGTACATCGTACTCAGTTCGTGCATCGTGGTGGCTCAATTCAGTCCATCGTGGCTCGTACCAAGTTCAGTACATCATGCTCGTCACTAGTTCAGTTACATCGTGGCTCAAGTGCATACATCTTGGCTCAAGTTCAGTAAATCGTGGCTAGTACAAGTTCAGTAATCGTGCTCAAGTTCAGTTTACAGCGTGGTCTCACGTTCAGTTTCATGTGTGGCTCGTACAAGTTCAGACACGAGGATCAGTTGTCGCATTACATAGTGGCAGTAAAAAGTTCAGTACATCGTGGCTCAAGTTCAGTACATCGTGGACCTCAAGTTTCCGACATCGTGGCTCGTACAAGTTCAGTGACCATCGTTTGTCCATTCAGGTACATCGTGGCTAGCTACAAGTTCAGGAAACATCGTGCTAAAAGTTCAGTACATCAGTGGCACGTACAAAGTTCAGTACTCGTGGCTCAAGTTCAGTACATTGGGCTCGTACAAGATTCAGTACAATCGTGGCTTAGTACAAGTTAGTACATCGTGGCTCGTACAAGTTTCAGTACATCGTGGCTAAGTTCTAAATCTGGCTCGGACAAGTTCAGTACATGTGGCTGGTACCGTTCAGGACTCGGGCTGTAACAAGTTCAGTACATCGTGGCTCAAGTTCAGTACATCGTGGCTCGTACAAGTTTAGTACATCGTGGCACGTACAAGTTTAGTACATCGTGGCTCAAGTTCAGTACATCTAGCTCAAGTTCAGTACATCGTGGCTCAAGTTCAGAACATCGTGGCTCAAGTTAATTACATCGTGGCTCGTACAAGTTCAGTACATCGTGGCTCGTACAAGTTCAGTACATCGAGGCTCAAGTTCAGTACATCATGGCTCGTACAAGTTCAGTACATCGTGGCTCGTACAAGTTCAGTACATCCTGGCTCGAACAAGTTCAGTACATCGTGGCTCAAGTTCAGTACATCGTGGCTCGTACAAGTTCAGTACATCCTGCGCGAACAATCCAGAACAATCGGGACTCAAGTTAAGTACATCGTGGTCGTACAGTTCAGTCATAATGGCTCGGTACAAGTTCAGTACATCTGGCTCAAGTTCAGTACATGTTGGCTCAAGGGCTAAAGTTCAGTTACATCGTGGCTCGTACAAGTTCAGTACATCGGGCTCAAGGTCCGACATCGTGCTCTACAAGTTCATAACATCGTGGCTCAAGTTCATACATCGGTAGGCTCAAGTTCATACAATCGTGGTCTCTACAAGTTTCAGTAACATCGTGCTCAAGTTCAGTATCATCATGGCTCTACAGTTCAGTACAATCGTGCTCGTACAGTTTCCGTACATCCTGGCCCGAACAAGTTTCCCGTACATCGTTGCTCAAGTGTCATAACATCTTAGAACTCGGACACGTTCAGGTACAATCGTGGCTCGTCAAGTTCAGTACATCTCGTGGCTCATACAGTTCATACCACGTGGGCTCAGTTCATTACACAGGTACATCGTGGATCGTACAAGTTCGATACTCGTGGCGCTGCTACAAGTGTAGACATTGTTGGCTTACAGTTCAGTACATCTAGCTTAAGTTCAAGTACATTGTGGGCTCATTCAGTAACTCGTGCTCAAGTACGACTAATCGTGCTCAGTTCAGTACAACTCGTGGCTCGTACAAGTTCGTACCCTCTGTCTCGTACAAGTTCAGTACATCCGTGTGGTCACGTTCAGTACATCTGGCTCAAGTTCAGTACAATCGTGGGCTCCACGTGTCATTACATCGTGGGCTCGTACAAGTTCCGTACATTTGGCGCAATTTCATTAACAGAAAACAAAAACAATCGGGCTCGTCCAGTTCAGTAATCTGGCTCAAGTTCAGTACATCGGGGCTTGTACAAAGTTCATACAATCGTGGCTCAGTTCAGTAACCTAAAATCGTGGCTGTACAAGTGTTGTACATCGTGGCACGTCAAGTTTAGTACATCTGGCTCAAGTCATACATCGTGCTCATTTCAGTCATCGTGGCTCAAGTGCAAACATCGTGGCTCAAGTTAAGTACATCGTGGCTCGGACAAGTTTCATACAATCGGGCTCGTACTTTCATAAAATCGTGCTCAGTCAGACATCGTGGCTCAAGTTCGCTAACACTCGTGTCTTCGTACAATTTCACTACATCAGAATAGTGGCTCAGGTCAGGAACAGCGTGGCTCGTCAATTCAGTACAATCGTGGGCATAAGTTTCAGTACATCGTGGCTCAGTTCGTACAGAAACACAACAATCGTGGCTCGGACAAGTTCAGTACATCGTTGCCTCAAGTTCAGTACATCTGGCTCGTACCGTTTCAGTACACAAAAATACAAACTCGGGCTCGTACCAGTTCAGTACTCCTGGCTTCGTACAAGTTTCCAGGGTACACAAATCGTGGCTCAATTCAGTCAGCGCGTGACTCGTACAAGTTCATACATCCAACACTCGTGGCTCGTCCCCAATGTTCAGTAGACATCGTTTCTCGTGCTCATACAGTTCATCACAAAATCGTGGCTCGAATTTTCAGTACAATCGTGGATCGACGAAGGGTCAGTACAGTCGTGGCTCTACAGTTTAGTACATTTTGGCTCAAGTGTCAGTACATCTCGCTTAAGTTCATACATTGTGTCTCAAGTTCAGACATCCGTGCACTCCATCGTGGCTCAGTTCATTACATAACAATCGTGGGCGCAGTTCGTACTCGTGGCTCGTACAAGTTCAGTACAACATCCATGGTGCTCGTACTAGTTTAGTCCATCGTGGGCTCAATTCAAGTACTCGTGGCTCGTCAAGTTCATACACCTCGTAGGCTCAAGTTCAGTCATCGTTGGGCTCATTCAGTTCGACAGTCGTGGCTCTACAGTTCAGTACCTTGTGGCTCTACAGTTCAGTACAATCGTGGCTCCGTACAAGTTCATTACATCGTGGCTCGTACAGTTCATACATTGTGGTCGTACAAGTTTAGTTCAAACAATCGTGCTCGACAATTTCAGTACAACACATTCGGGCTCAAGTCAGTACATCGTGGCTCAAGTTCGTACAACAATCGTCGGCTCAATTCAGTCGATCGTGGCTCAATTCAGTAACATCGTGTCTCGTACAGTTCATACACGTGCTCAAGTTCAGTACAGTCGTGGCTCGTCCAAGTTCAGTACTGTCGGTGCTCAAGTTTCAGCACATCTTGGCTTGTCAAGTTCAGACATCGTGGCTTCCAATTCTCACATCGTGGCTCGTACTTCAGTACCAATCGTTGCTCGTACAAGTTGTTCAGTACAAATCGTGGCTCGTACACGTTCAGCACTCGTGGCTCGTCCAGTACAATCGTGGCTCGACCAGTTCAGTACTCGTTGGCTCGTACAAGTTCAGTACAGTCTTGCGCTCAATTTCAGTACATCGTGGCTCTACAAGTTTCGAGTAACAATCGTGGCTCATTACCAGTTCCGTACACTCTTGGCTTCGTTCATAACATCGTTGCTCGTACAAGTTCAGTACATGGTGGCTCGTACAAGTTCAGTACATCGTGGCTTGTACAAGTTCAGTACATTGTGGCTCGTACAAGTTCAGTACATCGTGGCTCGTACAAGTTAAGTACATCGTGGCTCGTACAAGTTCAGTACATCGTGGCTCGTACAAGTTCAGTACATCGTGGCTCAAGTTCTGTACATCGTGGCTCAAGTTCAGTACATCGTGGCTCGTACAAGTTCAGTACATCGTGGCTCGTACAATTCAAGTAACAACAACAAACAGTCGTTGGCGTACAGTTTAGTACCTCGTGCTCGTACAAAATCAGTACATGTGGCTCAATTTTAGTACATCGTGGCTCGTACAAGTTCAGTACACTATCGTGGCTCGTACAAGTTCAGTACAAATCGTGGGCTCCAGTTCAGTACAATCGTGGCTCGTACAAGTTCAGGACAGCGTGGCTCTCAAGTTCTAGATCTGATACATCGTGGCTCAATTCAGTACATCGTGGCTTCGTACAACGTCAGTACAGCGTGGCTCAGTGCAGTCCTAAATCGTTGGCTCGTACAAATTTCAGTACAAATCGATAGCTTCGTACAGTCAGTACAAAATCGTGGCCGTACAGTTCAGTACAATCGTGGCTCAAGTTAGTACCTCTAGCTCACAAGTGCAGTACAATCGTGGCTCAAGTTCAGTAATCGTGGCCTCAAGTTTAGTACAAACTCGTGGCTCGTACAAGTTTCAGAACATCGTTCTGGCCTCGTACAGTTCAGTACATCATGGCTCAAGTTCATTACATCGGGCTCCGTTCAGTACAACCCAATCGTGCTCAAGTCTTCAGTCCTCGTGGCTCACGTTCGTACATAGTGGCGCTCAGTTCAGTCCATCGTGGCTCAAGTTTCAGTACACATCGGTGCTCAAGTTCAGTACATCGTGGGCTCATTCAGTACATCGTGGCCGTACAAGTTCGTACAACATCGTCTCTTCAGTTCAATACATCGTGCTCAAGTTCATTACATCTTGGCTCAGTTCAGTACAAAATCGGTTGGCTCGAACACTTCAGTACATCGTGGGCTTCAATTCAGTACACATCGTTGCTCGTACAAGTTCAGTACCACGTGGCTCAGTTCATAACATCAAGGCTCGTACAATTCCAGTACACTCGTGCTCTTACAAGTTCATAAACCAATCGTGGCTTGTACAAGGTCATACATCGTGGCTCGTACCAGTTCAAATACATTATTGGCTCACGTTCCGTTACATCGTGAGCCGTGCAGTTCATTACACAAAAAATCGTGGCTCGTCCAAGTATCGTATCTCGTGGCTCAGTTCAGTACACACTCGGGCCGTACAAGTTCAATACACCGTGGCTCAAGTTCCGTACATCGTGGCTCAACGTTCAGTACACATCGTGCTCGTAAACAAGTTTTCAGTGCCTCGGGGCTCATTCAGCAGTACATCGTGGCTTGGCGTACCAGTCCGTCACAATCGGGCTCGGACGAGTTCAGTACACAATCGTGTCTCTACAGTTGAGTACATCGTGTCTCAAGTCAGTACTCTAGCTCAATTCATACAATCGGCTCATTTTAGTAGCCATTCCCCGTGCCGTACCTTCAGTACCTCATGGCCTCCAGGTCAGTACATCGGTCTCCCTTTCGGATCCATGTGGCTCGAAGTCAGTACATCGTGGCTCAAGTTATACATGTGCTCTATTCATACAATCCGTGGCTCAAGTTCAGTCACATCGTGGCTCAATCATACAAAAATCGTGGCTCAGTTCCATTACATCGTGGTCGTACAAGTTCATTACATCGTGCTCGGACAAGTTCAGTACCTCGTGGCTCTTAAAGTGTCAGTACATTGTGGCTCGTACAAGTCAGTAAAAATCGTGGCTCATTTCAGAACAATCGTGGCTCAAGTTCAGTACAGATCGTGCTCAAGTTCAGTTACAACTCGTGGCTCGTACAAGCAGAACATCGTGGCTCGTACAAGTTTCGAACATTTCAGAACATCGTTGCCGTACAGTTTCATACACGTGGCTCCAGTTCAGTACATCGTGGCTCGTACCAGTTCAGTACATCGTCTCTTACAAGTTCAGTACATCGTGGCCCCCTGTCAGTACCTCGAGGCTCGTACAAGTTCAGTACAATCGTGGCTCTACAAGTTCGTACAACCTCGTGGCTGTTCAAGTTGTCAGTAACACATCGTGGCTCAATTTCTACAAAAGAAACATCGTGGCTCGTACAAGTTCAGACATCTTGGCTTAAGTTTCAGTACTCGTGGGCTCGTACAAGTCAGTACAAATCCGTGGCTCGTACAATCTCAGTAAAAACATCGCGGCTCGTACAGTTTCAGGTCAAACGTGGCTCAAGTTTCAGTACATCGTGGCTCACAAGTTCAGAACAATCGTTGCGCAAGTTCAGTACAAACAAATCTTGTCTCGTACAATTCATACTCGTGGCTCGTACAATCAGTACATCGTGGGCTCGTACAAGTTCCGTCGATCGAGGCTCGTACCGTTCAGTACATCGTGGCTCGTACAAGTTCAGTAACTCGTGGACTCGTACAAGTTTCAGTAACACACAACATCGTGGCTCTTAAAGTTTCAAGTACACACATCGTGGCTCGTACAAGTTCATACATGGTGGCTCGTACAAGTTCAGTACATCTTGGCTCAAGTCAGTACATCCGTGCTCTTACAAGTTCCGAACATCGTTTCTCGTACCCTGTTTCAGTACCGTGGCTCAAGTCAGGTCCATCTTGGCTCGTACAAGTTCAGTACATCGTGGCTCGTACAGTTCAGTACACGTGGCCTCAATTTCAGTACACCATCGTAGCTCGTACAGTTTCAGTACAATCGCGTGGCTTGTACACGTTCAGTACTCGTGGCTCAATTTCAGTGATTGTGGCTCGTACAAAAGTTCAGTACATCGTGGGCTGGGTACAAGTTCAAGTAACATCGAAGGCTCCAAGTTCAGTTACATCTTGGCTCGACAGTTTAGTACATCGTGGCTCGTACAAGCCCAGTACAAAAACAAAAAAAATCCCGTGTTCGTACAAGTTCAGTACATCGTGGCTCAAGTTCAGTACCACTCGTGCTCGTACAAGTTTCAGTACATCGGGCTCGACAAGTTCCAGTACAATCGTGCTCGTAACGAAGTTCAGTAACATCGTGGCGTGTACAATTTCGTACATCGTGGCTCGTACAATTTCAGTGCAACGTTCTCGTACAAGTTCAGTACAATCGTGGCTTCGAGTTCAACATCGGGGCCGTACAAGTTCATACATCGGGGGCTCGTACAAGTTCAGTACACCGTGTCTCTTACAAGTGAAGTACATCGTGGCTCAAGTTCAGTACACAATCGTGGCTCGTACAAGTTTCAGTACATCGTGGGCTCAAGTTCAGTACAATCTTTGGCTAGTACAGTGTTCCCAAATACAATTGTGGCTCCTACAAGTTTCCTGTACATCGTGCTTGTTCAAGATCAGTACATTGTAGCTCAATTCAGTACACATCGTGGCTCGAACACTTTCAGACATCGGCTCAATTTTTAGTACACATCGTGGCTCTACAATTCAGTACAATCGTGCTCGTACAAGTTCGTACATCATGGCTCGTACCACGTTCATTACAATCGGGCTCGTACAAGTTCATACAATCGTTGCTCGGTAAAGTTCAGTACATCGTGGCTCGTACAAGTCATACATCGTGGCTCAGTTCCAGTACATCGTGGTCAATTCAGTACTCGTGGCTCGTACTCAGTTCAGTACAATCGTGGCCTCGTACAGTTCAGTACATCGTGGCTCGTACAAGTTTCATACAAATCGTTGGCTCGTACAAGTTCAGTACAGCGTGGCTCGTACCAAGTTTCATACAATCGTGGCTCAAGTTCATTACATCAGTGGCTCAAGTTTTTCAGTACATCGTGGCTCGTACAAGTCAGTACATCGTGGCTCGTACAAGTTCAGTACATCGGGCTCGTCAAGTTCAATACAATCGTGGCTCACGTTCAGTACAAATCGTGGCCCTTACAGTGTCAGTAATCGTGGCTCGTACAAGTTCAGTACATCGTGGCTCGTACAGTTTCAGTACAAATCGTGGCTCGGTACCATTCAGTACACGAGGCTCTAACAAGTTCAGGACATGGTTGGCTCGACAAGTTTAGTACATCGTGGCTCAAGTTCAGTCATCGGTGCTCGTAACAAGTATGCAGAACATCGGGCTCCAAGTTCACATGCATCGTGGCTCATTTCAGTACAAATCGTGGCTTCGTACAATTTCATTCAGTACATCGTGGGCTCGTACAAGTTCAGTACAGCGTGGCTCGTACAAGTTTCGTACAAAATCGGGGGCTCTTACAAGTTTAGTACATCGTGGCTCCGTTCAGTAACAGCGTGGCTCGTACAAGTTCAGTACATATCGTGGCTCAGTTCCTTACATCGTGGCTCATCTTCAAGATCAGTACAATCGTGCTCGTACAAGTTCAGTACGTTTTGGCTGTACAATTGTTCAGTACATAGTGGATCGTAACAAGTTCAGTACATCGTGGCTCGTACACAGTTTCAGTTCATTGTGGCTCGTACAAGTTCAGTAGTCAACGTCCGTGGCTCAAGTCAGAACATCGTGGCTCAAGTTCAGTACATCGTGCCTCAAGGTCATACAACATCGGAAAGGCTTCGTTCAAAGTTCAGAACATCGTGTTCGTACAAGTTCAACATCAGTGGCTCGTTAAGTTCAGTACATCGTTGCTCAGTTCAGTACAACATCGTGGCTCGACAAGTTCAGTACATCGTGGCTCGTAAATTTCAGTACATCGTGGCTCAATTTCAGTACAACGAGGCCCGTACCGTTCAGTACAATACAATCGTGGCTCGTACAAGTTCAGATACATCGTGCTCAGTTCAGTACATCGTGGCTCAAGTTCGTACATCGTGGCCGTAACCAGTTCCATACCATCGTGTGCTCGTACAAGTTCAAGTACATCTGGCTCGTACAATTCAGTACATCGTGCTCGTTACAAGTTCAGTACATCGTGGGTCAAGTTTGTTTTTTTGTTCAGTACATCGTGTCTCGTACAAGTTCAGTAATCTTGGCTCGTACAAGTTCAGTACAAATTACATCGTGCTCAATTGAGTACATCTTGCTCGTACAAGTCATACACTCATTGTCTATACAAGTTCAGTAATCTCGCAGCTCATACAAGTTCAGTACATCGTGGCTCTACAAGTTTAGTACATCATGGCTCAGTTTCAGTACTCGTGGCTTCGTACAATTCAGAAATGGTGGCTCAAGTTCGTACCAACTCGGGGCTCAAGTTTCAGTACAAACATCGTGGCTCATACAGTTCATTACAAAATCGTGGCTCGTACAAGTTCAGTACATCGTGCTCGTCAAGTGCCAGTACATCGTGGCTCGTACAAGGTCAGTACCATCGTGGCTTGTACAAGTTCATACTCGTGCTCAAGTTTCATGTACACATCGTGCTCGTACAAGTTCATACATCGTGGCTCGACAAGTTCAGTACATCGGGGCCAAGTTCAGTACATCGTGGCTCGACAAGTCAGTACACCGTGGCTCGTACAATTTCTCAGGTACATCGTGCCATACCAGTTCAGTACTCGTGGCCTCGTACAAGTTCATACACATCGTGCACAAGTTCAGGTACATCGTGGCGCGTACAAGTTCAGAACATCGTGGCTCAAGTTTCAGTACATCGTTTGCGCCACGTTTCAGTACATCGTGCTTGTACAAGTTCCCAGTACATCGTGGCTCGTACAAGTCATTTCCATCGTGGCTTTGTCCAAGTTCAGATACATCGTGGCTCGTACAATTTCAGTACATCGTGGCCAAGTTCAGTACACATCGTGCCTCAAGTTATACACAATCGTGGCTCACGTTCAGTTAAATCTGTGGCTCGTACTAGTTTAGTACTCGTGGCTCGTACAAGTCAATACAATACATCGTGGTCGTACAAGTTTCATACACTCGTGGCTTACAAGTTCAGTACATCGTGGCTCAAGTTCAGTACATCGTGGCTCAAGTTCAGTACATCGTGGCTCGTACAAGTTCAGTACATCTTGGGCTCGTAAGTTTAAGTACAAATCGTGGCTCGTACAGTTCAGTACATCGTGCTCGTACAATTTCAGTAGCATCGTGGCTCAAGTTTCAGTACCGTGGCTCAATTCAGTACAATCGTGGGCTTGTACAAGTTCAGTACATCGTGGCTCGTACAAGTTCAGTACATCGTGGCTCGTACAAGTTCAGTACATCGTGGCTCGTACAAGTTCATAACATCGTGGCTCAAGTCAGTACAAAAAAAAAAAAAAAAAAAAAAGATCGTGGCCTCGTACAAGTTCAGTACATCGTGGTCTCGTACAGTTCAGACAAATCGTGGTGGCTCATACAAGTTCAGTAAATCGTGGCTCGTACACGTTCAGTAATCGTGGCTCGTACAAGTTCAGTACAAAAAGAGGACTCGTGGCTCATACAGTTCAGTACATCGTGGACTCGATACAAGTTCAGTACATCGTGGCTCAAGTTCATACAATCTTGCTCGTAAACAAGGTTCACACATTGTGGCTCAAGTTCAGTACATCGTGGCTCGTACAAGTTCAGTACATCGTGGCTCGTACAAGTTCAGTACATCGTGGCTCATACAAGTTCAGTACATCGTGGCTCGTACAAGTTCAGTACATCGTGGCTCAGTTTCATACAACAAAAAAAAGACATCGTGCTCGTACCAGTTCAGAACATTGTGGCGCAAGTCAGTACAATCGTGGATCGTACAGTCAGTACAATCGTGGCTCGTAAAATTTCAGTACAATCTGGCTCAAGTTTCAGTACATCGTGGCTCGTACAAGTTCAGTACATCGTGGCTCGTACAAGTTCAGTACATCGTGGCTCAAGTTCAGTACATCGTGGCTCGTACAAGTTCAGTACATCGTGGCTCGTACAAGTTCAGTACATCGTGGCTCATACAAGTTCAGTACATCGTGGCTCGTACAAGTTCAGTACATCGTGGCTCGTACAAGTTCAGTACATCGTGGCTCATACAAGTTCAGTACATCGTTGCTCGTACAAGTTCAGTACATCGTGGCTCAAGTTCAGTACATCGTGGCTCGTACAAGTTCAGAACATCGTGGCTCAAGTTCAGTACATCGTGGCTCAAGTTTAGTACATCGTGGCTCGTACAAGTTCAGTACATCGTTGCTCGTACAAGTTCAGTACATCGTGGCTCGTACAAGTTCAGTACATCGTGGCTCGTACAAGTTCAGTACATCATGGCTCGTACAAGTTCAGTACATCGTGGCTCGTACAAGTTCAGTACATCGTGGCTCGTACAAGTTCAGTACAACACGTGCTCATACAAGTCAGTACATCGTGGCTCGTACAAGTTCATTACACAAATCAGTGCTCTTACAAGTTCAGTACATCGTGGCTCATACAAGTTCAGTACATCGTTGCTCGTACAAGTTCAGTACATCGTGGCTCAAGTTCAGTACATCGTGGCTCGTACAAGTTCAGAACATCGTGGCTCAAGTTCAGTACATCGTGGCTCAAGTTCAGTACATCGTGGCTCGAAAGTTTCGTACAATCGTGGCTCCGTACAAGTTCGTACAAAATCGTGGCTCGTACAAGTTCATACCATCGTGGCTCGTCCAAGTTCAGTACATCGTGGCTCAAGTTCAGTACATCGTGGCTTGTACAAGTTCCAGTACATCGTGGCCTTCAAGTTCCGTACATCGGGGCTCGTACAAGTTCAGTACATCGTGGCTCGTACAAGTTCAGTACATCGTGGCTCGTAAAGTTCAGTAACAATCGGCTCAAGTTTCAGTACAGCGTGGCTCGTACAGTTCAGTACAATCGTGGGCTCGTACAAGTCGTACATCGGGCTCGTACAAGTTCAGTACATCGTGGCTCCGTACAAGTTTCAGTACCTCAATGGCTTGTACAATTTCAGTACAATCGTGGCTCGTACAAGTTCAGTACATCGTGACTAAAGTTCGGTACAATCGTGGCTCGTACAATTCAGAATACAACAAACTCGTGGCCTCAATTGCAGTACTCCAGTGGCTCTAACGTTCAGTACAATCGTGGCTCAAGTTCATACATCGTGGCTCGTACAAGTTCATTACTAGTCTACAAGTCATTACTAGTCTACAAGTTCATTACATCGTGGCTCGTACAAGTTTCATATCATCGTGGCTCGTACAAGTTCAGTACATTTGGCCTCGTACAATTGCATTACATCGTGGCTGCGTACAATTTCAGTACAAATCGTTGGCTTAAGTTTTAGTACCATCGTGGCTCAAGTTTCAGTAACGTCTTTTGCTAGCCAAGTTCATACAAATACCATCGTGGCTCAAGTTCCGTACATCGTGCTCGTACAAGGTTCAGTACATCGTGGCTTGTACAAGTTCATACAATCGTTGCTCTACAGTTCAGTTCATTAGTATTTTGTGTTGTTTCGTCGCCCCTCCTGTCACGGTTCTGCAAGTCCCTTTGCCTATTTGGCCTACCCCTGGACTGTTGGCAACATGAGACAGACAGACAGACCAGACAGACAGACAAGACAGAAGACTACATACAGACAGACAGACGCAAGACAGATAAATGCGTCTTGTCATGTTTTTTGCGCCTGACTTCTCAACTGTTCTGCACTGATCAACTTCCGTCTTGTCATGTTTTTTTGCGCCTGTACTGCTCTCTGGTTCTGCACTGATAATTCCGTCTTGTCATGTTTTTGCGCCTGTACCTCTCAACTTTTTGCACGCTATATCAGCTGATATTCATGTCATTCTAGAACTTCGAGTCATGATCATTCACTGCACAACTTTAGGGCCCCCGTCGAAAGATTGTTGGGAGGTTTCGTCATAGTGCTTTTCGTTTTAGCACCCTCCTAATCCTAAGATTTTGACAGTCCCTTTGGCCTAGCCTATTGGCCTACCCTGGACTGTGCACAGAGAGACAGACAACCTACAGACAGACATGCAGACAGAGCAGACAAACAGACATACAGCCAGACCGACGACAGACAGACAGGACAGAACAGACAGCAACACGATAAAAATGCGTCTGTCATGTTTGCGCCTGTACTTCTCAACTGTTCTGCACTGAATAAATGCGTCTTTGTCATGTTTTGCGCCTTTACTGCTCAACTGTTCTGCACTGAGAAATTCCGCCTTTGTCATGTTTTGGCGCCTGTACCCTCTCACTGTTCTTCACTTCTTTCACTGCTATATCAGCTGATATTCATGCAGTTCTAGAACTTCGAGTCTGTCATTCACTGCACGAACTTAGGTCCCCCCCCATCGAAAGATTGTTTGGAGGTTCGTTCATCAGTGCTTTTCTTTTAGCCCCTCCTAATCCTAATATTGACAATCTCCCTTAGCCTATTTGCCTACCCCTATGACTCAACAACACCACACAACACAACAACAACAACAACAACAACAAAACCTCGGTTTACACATGCAGTTCAAACAAACACCTCAGTTTTAAGCAGGCCAGTCCAAACAACCTCAGTTTATGCATGCAGTAGACAACCCCTCGTGTAAGCAGGCATGTAACACCGCCCTCAGTTGTATGCAGGCCCCCCAGTACAACAACCACCTCGGTTGTCCACATAGAAATACAACATCCACCTTAGTTGTAAGCAGGCAGTACCACACCATCTAGTTGTCACAGGCAGTCACACCATCTAGTTGTACGCAGGCAAGTAATAACCACATTGGTTGTACACAAGCAGTTCTCGAACTTTGAATCATGACGCCCTTCAATATTTTCCTACAATTTGTAAGGCTAAGTTCAGGAAGGTCTCAGTTTCAGTGTAAGGCCCTAAGTTCAGTGTAAGGCTAAGTTTTCCGTGTAGCTAAGTTCAGTGTATGCTAATTCATGTAATGGCTAAGTTCAGTGTAAGGCGTAGTTCAGTGTAGGGCTAATGTCCAGTGGTAAGGCTAAGTTCTTGTAAGTCTTAAGGATCGTGTAGGCTAAGTTCAGTTTAAGGCTAAGTGCAGTGTAAGGCTAAAAGTTTCCAGTTTAAGGCTAAGCTAGTGTAAGGCTAAGTTCATGTAAGCTAAGTTCAGTGTAGGCTAATTTCAGTGTAAGGCTAATTTAAGTTAAGGGGCCCTAAGTTTTCGTTTAAAGGCTAAATCAGGTAAGGCTAAGTTCAGTGTAAGGCTAAGTTCAGTGTAAGCTAAGTTCATGTAAGGCTAAGTTCCACATTGTAAGCTAAGTTTCAGTGTAGGCTACGTTCAAGTTTAGGCTAAGTTAGTGTAAGGCTAAGTTCAGTGTAAGGCTAAGTTCAGTGTAAGGCTAAGTTCAGTGTAAGGCTAGTTCAGTGTAAGGCTAGTTCAGTGTAAGGCTAAGTTCAGTGTAAGGCTAAGTTCAGTGTAAGGCTAAGTTCAGTGTAAGGCTAAGTTCAGTGTAAGGCTAAGTTCAGTGTAAGGCTAAGTTCAGTGTAAGGCTAAGTTCAGTGTAAGGCTAAGTTCAGTGTAAGGCTAAGTTCAGTGTAAGGCTAAGTTCAGTGTAAGGCTAAGTTCAGTGTAAGGCTAAGATCAGTGTAAGGCTAAGTTCAGTGTAAGGCTAGGCAACATACCTCGACCTTCAATTGGAAAGGCTATGTTATATAATATAAGTGAATAAATAATATGATATAATATTATATAATATTAGTCAGACAAGCTGTCTCACCAGAATATCAAATGTGTTTGAAAAACTAATATTATTGTGACACTATTATGATATTAGTTAATATTAGTTTTTCAAACAATAATATTAGTTGCCGTTCCCTATCAATATGTAGGGAAAGGCTAAGTTAGTTCATATAAGCGAATGAATAATATTTGTGAATGTTAGTTAATATTAGAATGACGAGCTGTCTCACCAGAATTTTGAATTTATTTGAAAAACTAATATTATTGTGACACTTTTATAATATTAGTTAATATCAGTTTTTCAAACACTAATATTAGTTGCCGTTCCCTATCAATATGCAGGGGTTATCTTCGGAGCTGGAAACACCACCGCCACGCTGGCTGGTCTCATCAGTGTTCCTGTCACCGGCTTGCTCCTAGAGGTAATTTGAATTTGAATTTGAATTGTTACATGGGTCATATTCGGAGCTGGAAACACCACCGCCACCCTGGCAGGCCTCATCAGTGTTTCTGCCACCGGCTTGCTCCTTGAGGTAATTTGAATTTGAATTGTTACATGGGTCGTATTCAGAGATTGAGAGGGAGTAAAGAAATGCCACCCTGGTTGGCCTCATCGTTTTTCCTGTCACCGGCTTGCTCCTAGAGGTAATTTGAATTTGGATTGAATTTGAATTTGAATTTGAATTGTTACATGGGTCATATTCGGAGCTGGAAATACCATCGCCACCCTGGCTGGTCTCATCTGTGTTCCTGTCACCGGCTTGCTCCTAGAGGTAATTTAAATTTGAATTTGAATTGTTACATGGTTCGTCAGAGATAGAGAGGGAGTCAATAAATGCCAATCTGGCAGGCCCCATGGGTGTTCCTGTCACCGTCTTGATCCAAGAGGTAATTTGAATTTGAATTTGAATTGTTGCATGGTTCCTCAGAGATGGGGAAAATAAACAAATAAATGCAATAAATAAAATTTAATAGATAAAAATAAAAATAAAATAAATAAATAAATAAGGGAGTAAATAAATGCCAATCTGGCAGGCATCATCGGTGTTCCTGTCACTGGCTTGGTCCAAGAGGTTGGGGATTCGAGGGAGGGGGGGGGAGAGAGAGAGAGAGAGAGAGAGAGAGAGAGAGAGAGAGAGAGAGAAGATAGAGAGAGGACTCTAAGACATATAATATAAATGACAATAATACCACCTAGTACGGCTCTTTGGCCTAGATTTGCTTGGTTTACTGGTTTTCAGATGCTTAGTTCTACTAGTTGGGGTAACCCATGTAGCCCCCCATCCCATACACTCCAGGCTTCAATAATTAGTTCTTCCTTTTTCTGGGGTGGAACTGAGCCTTTTAAAGTTGAATTTCAATTTTGGTTTGATTTGGATTGGACTTTGGACCGATGGTGTGTGGGGGGAGGGGGGGCGGGGGGGGGGGGGGGGGATACTGTATACAAGGACGCAACCCGTTATGTTACCCAGACCAGATCCAACCCAGGGCCTGCAGTGTGTGGGATGGGTGGGCTACATGGGTTACCCTATTAGTACATAAATCTATACAGCACTACATATTAATATGAGAAGGAATATGATATAATGAGTGCTCCTTTACTTCACACATATAACGAGCAGCAAATTATTTCATTTTTATTGCAATGTTGTTCAAATGTACTTTACGTACTACATTATAACGAGGAGCAAAGTCTGCCGTTTTTGGCGGAGCCCCCAAGGTTACCTCATTGTCCGTCTGTGCGTCCGACCAACCGACCGACCGACCGACCGACCGACCGACAAAAAAATTGTAGCCTGACACGTCAGCCAACTGTCTCATAACTAACAGCTCCATCGTTGCCACCTGTAGTTCCGTTGCCAACACACTCCGCCAATTTGTCGCGTCGCTTGCAACCCTGCATAGAACTTGTTTCTTGCAATGTTAAAATATTACGTTTGATTTTTATTATTTAAAGGTGTGCGATAAAATATCATATTAAAAACATGCCTACATGTATATATATTAAAGTCAAGGGGTAGGCCAAATATGCTAAAGGGCCTTGCCCTACCGTGACAGGAGTGGCCACAAAAAGGCATTGAACTGAACCCCAAACAATCGTTTTACCGACGGGGGCCCTGAGCTCGAGCTACAGAGATGATTTAATTATACGATTATAATTAAATCGTCATCCCACATTTAATTGTGCGATTCGTATCGCATTTTGTGATCAAATGTATGTATGCAACATAATTATCCTGATCCTATACCCATGTGCCCTCTTGGGGTATTATAGTCCCCCGCCCCCTCCCCCCCTATTGGTGGTTGGCCCCAGTGAAAGCAAACGGGCTGGCCCCCTCAACTTCACGCCTGGTAATGAGGTGTATGATTTATTTATGTATTTATTTATGTATTATATATTATTTATTTATTTATGGATGTATTTATTTATTTATGTATGTATCTATTTATTTATGTATGTATGTATGTATGTATGTATGTATGTATGTCTGTCTGTCTGTATGTAGTTATGTCTGTATTTATTTCATTTCTTCTTATTTATTTATTCTTTATTTCTTTCTTTCTTTCTTTATTTATTTATTTATTTATTTATTTATTTAGTTACCCATGTGCCCTCCTTGCAGACTACCCACTCTTGGCCCCTGGTGTTTGGTGTGACTGCTGCACACTACGTGCTAGGGACTATCCTGTGGATCATGTGGGTAGGTGACAAGCAGCTGCCCGAAGATCTGTTGGATCTGATGCTCAGATGTCATCGTCCACTTAAAAGTACATGTGTGTACTGCACACATGCTCTGAAATACTGACACCACCCTTGGTGCCTGAGGATGTACATGAGTGAGATGGCAGGTAGCAGCCTGGAATCAGAAGTATCCTTGACTCCTGTTGCACTGCAATGTATGTATGTTACAGTCCAGGTGTAGGCCAAATATGCCCAGGGACTTGCCCAACTGTTAGGAAGAGCATAAAAAGAAAAAGCACTGATGAACTGAACCCCAAATAATCGTTTAACCGACGGGGGCCCTGAGTTCGTGCTACAGTGATAATTTAAATATACTGCAAACATGGGTCGAAAATAAAGCCTGGATTTATATTTTGGAAGCGTTGTTATGATTAAGACATTTTTGAAGCTTTTGAAGTTAGATTTTGGAAGTGTTGTTATGATTAAAACTTGTTTTGAAGTTTTGAGCATACCGTACGTGCCTTAATTTTTGGCGGTCTTCGAGCTTGGCGGTTGGCGGTTGTAAAAGCTTGGCGGTTGGCGGTCTTCGAGCTTGGCGGTTGTAAAAACAAAGTGGACATCAAGGGGGGGACTTCTAACAAAAATTTACCCCATCCTCCAAATTTGTAGATATCATAGACTTTCACTTTTTTGCCCCCACCCCACCCCCACCCCACCCCTGTGGTGGACAGACTGGTTGTGTGCAATAAATTTGGCGGTAATTTCAAATCTAGAGGGAACCATTACTTGGCTCCAAGCTTCGTGCCTTGCGGGTTTTATTTTGAACTTCATTAATGGCCATAGCGGTTCCTTGTAAAACCACATTCAATATCCCATAATCGGATAGTAAGCCCTGGGCCTAGGCATAGGTATGTAGAATTAAATGATCACTGTAGCACGAACTCAGCGCCCCCGTCGGTACAAGATCGATGCAGCCTGCGATGCTAAAATGGCGGGGAGTGATCGCGACGGAGCAACAGGTGGCAAAGGAAGCGAGTTAGTTACGAGACCGTTGGCTGACGAGTCTGGCTTCATCATGGCCAGACGGTCGGTCGACCGGACTAATGGGTAACACTGGGGCTCCCGCCTCCCAGAAGGGGGGGCTCCGCCAAAAAAGATTGTTAGGGGGTCAGTTCGTCAGTGCCTTTTCTTTTTTAGCCCTTCCTCTTACGGTTGGGCAAGTCCCTTTAGCGTATTTGGCCTACCCCTTGACTGTAACATACATGCATACATTACATTACATTACATTACATTACATTACATACATTACATTACATTACATTACATTACATTACATTACATGTTAAAGTCTACTTGACACCGCGAGGGTGTATGAGACTCTGTGCTTTAAACAAAAAGAAAAAAGCACCCACAAAGCAAAAAACCCCATTACATCAGGGGTGTGTCGAGGACAAACAAACCAAACTCCCAACCACCGCTTTGGTGGCGTAGGTATTAAACCCCTTAGAGCCGGACCCAGATCTCAACCACTTACAGTGGCGGAGGTAAGAAGCTAACAAATGAGAAGTCACAAGAAGAAGAAAAAAGGGATGATAAATTACGGTGCCACTAAGCAGTCCAGGGCTTCCTGTCTTGCTCTTCTACAAGTAGAAAGATAGTCGGCTAGGTGCTCCAAAAAGACTTAGTGCCATTTCCATTCATAAAGGTTCTGAATGTGGAATCGCAGAATTCCACATTCCATACGGTTAAGTTGGTATCCTCATGGACATGCCTATAAATATCTGTAAACAGCTTCTGGTAGCGGAGGCGAATATCATTATAAAAAGGGCACTCAAACATATGCATTTCATCCTCAGGTTTTGGAACCCACACATTTGACAGTGTCTCATTGAGCGAGGGATGTGTGCTCTATCCACCACCCTCATTCTTTCTGTGTTCAGCCAATGGGAACCCATTCTAAACTGTGCTATAGAACGAATCTGATCCTGCTTATGTAAGGCGGATGTAAAGGGAATCAAGCCATTCTCATCATTGCTGTTGGCCTGCGAACCATTTTTGGTATCGGAGGCGTTTAAAGCCAACCCTTCTCTCATCAGGGATGTTTTCTAACTGCATTGGTGTCACTTGGGTACTTAACCTCCATGACTCAAAAACTTCAGACATAATACCTTCGACATCGACGCCTCCAAAATGTTGATGTTTTTACTGGATCCTAGCTTGTGGAGAGCACAACGCAAGTCATGAACTCAGCCAGTGTTGGAGTCAAAGATTCCTCAAGAGCCATTCTAATGAGATCCTCAGGTTCTTTATGTATGGTCTTGTTCCAGAAGCGCAAAGCTTGTTTAAGCCAAGCAAAACACAACGGGGTTCTACCCAGCTCTTCCATGATAATATTAGATTGTAGTAGATTGGCAAACACCCAACATTTGTTTAAGTATACCTCTATGCCATTTCTCACAAGCATGGTCATTTGAGATAGTGTGTTGTTCAGAATAGAAGGAGGCCCACACCTCACAGCCAAAATTCAGGATAGGTTGTACAAGAGAATCAAACAGGGTGGTGAGAATATCAATATTGTATATCTCCCATAGTATGGCATCGCCTACGGAGCATGTGGTGTGCCTTTTGGGCCTTAGTGAGCATCCTAGAAAAAAGCAGCTTTTTGCACCATTCTTGAGTCACCATCCACAAAGAGGATCCAAGTAGAAAAGATAACTTTGAGAAAGTTGTGCTTCGCATCATAGACAAATTTGTAATCAGGATCCATGCGGGCCTCATCATAGAATTGCTTGTTGAAAACATAGATAACATCCTGGGCAAACAAAATGTTGAAAAACATAGATAACATCCTGGGAAAAACATAGATAATATCCTGGGCAAAAATAATGATACGCCTAGTAGGTGTGGCGTATATTAAGGGAGCCCTTGTCCACGGCTGCTTCTTTACACCTGGACATGTGCTACCATGGAGGTTACCGCGACTGCGGACACTTAGCTGAGTATCCTTCTTACAATAACCTTCCTTCAAATCCATCATAAACGATAACTTGCTGAATGGAGGATACTCTTCTCATCCCTTTCATAGCCACAGAGGAGCCAGGGGCCAACTGGGTTCCTCCCCCTCACACATTCCCCCTGGACGATGCCCCTCGCATCCAGGATCCTCCTGCCCTCTCCCACCCTCGGCAGCGTCCTTTGGGAGCTCCATCATTTCTGTTTGAAACTAATCCTTCCACTTATAATACTTTCGGCAGTAAAAACATGATTGCAGAAATTTAAACTCAAACAAATCCCTTTTTTATTTCTTTTCTTTTTCAACTTTTCAAAAGTTCCCTCCTCTTCTTTCCGATTACATTACATTACATTACATTACATGTTAAAGTCGATACTTGACAATTAAGCCGCGAGGTGTATGAGACTCGTGCTTTAAACAAAAAGAAAAAGCACCCCAAAAGCAAAAACCACTCCATTACAATCAGGGGTGTGTCGAGGACAAACAAACCAAACTCCCAACACCGTTTTGGTGGCGTAGGTTAACCCTTAGAGCAGGACCCAGATCTCACAACTTACAGTGGCGGAGGTAAGAAGCTAACAAATGAGAAGTCCTCAAGAGAAAAAAAGGATAATACAATTACGGTGCCACTAAGCAGTCCCGGGCTTCACTGTCTTGCTCTTCTACAAGTGAAAGCTATCGGCTAGGTTGCTCCGAAAAAACTTAGTGTCCATTTTCCATTCATAAAGGTTCTGATGTGAATCGCAGAATTCACATTCATACGTTAAGGTCGGTATCCTTCCTCATGTACATGCCTAATAGAATATCTGTAAACATATTCTGTTAGCGGAGGCGAATATCAGTATAAAAGGGCACTCAAACATATGCATTTCATCCTCTTTTTTTTTGGAACCCACACATTTGACGTGCTCTTGAAGTTCGAGGATGTGTGCTCTATCCAACCACCCTCATTCTTCTGTGTTCATTTCAGCATGGAACCCATTCTTAACTGTGCTATAGAACGACTCTGAATCCTGCTTATGTAAGGCGGATTACAGGGCATCACTCGCCATTCTCTCATTGCTGTTGGCTGCGAACAATTTTGTGTTGGTATCGGAAGGCGTTAAAAGCCAACACTCTCCCTCATCAGGGATGTTCTCTAACTGCATGGTGTCACTTGGGTCTTAAACCTCCATGACTCAAAACTTCAGACATAATACCTTCGAATCGACACCTCCAAAATGTGTATGTTTTTACGATCCTAGCTTGTGGAGAGCATCAACGCAAGTCATGAACCCAGCCATTTGGAAGTCAAAAGATTCCACAAGAGCCTTATTATGAGATCCTCAGTATTCTTTATGTATGGATCCTTGTTCCAGAAAGCGCAAAGCTTTGTTTAATGAATGAATGAATGAAAACGAACACAACAACTAATCAAACCAAGTGAGGGTTTATGCAAATTCCCCCCCAGAACCGGTCCATGAGGAACCCCAACCAACCGTTCATTTTTAGATCGTTGGCAACTGATGAAGGTGCTGGATTCGAATAATCGAATCCCTATTGGTCGGGAGAAGCGCTGTTTAGTGTTTGCAGTCGCTGTCAACCGCCATGGTTGCTTTGTCTAGGTAAAGGAGCAGCCCGTTTTCTACTGCCGTAAGGCGGGGCTCTCTTTAAATAAACCACGCCCCACCAGGCATTCTCAATACTTGTGCCATTATATTGAATTTCGGTATGTGTGGCGACCAATTAGGGGAACATCAACGCATGTGTGGGGACTGGGGACAGCCATTTTCAACCTCCTAAACCCACCGCGGCCAAGTAAATTTCTAATTCTAAAAAGGGTTTACCGACACCTTGCTTATGTTTCATGGATATATGTTTCATCAATCTTTACTATGCGATCTGTTACTATATTAGT